>JAZGTK010013774.1:0-14119 GCA_036877625.1 Ambastaia sidthimunki | reverse complement strand
TTAGGTAGGTGCTTGATATGTGACTGACACAGAGCCTTAAGCTGTTGACTCTGTCCAATAATCTGTCCATTTCTCTGCTTTTCATTATTCAGAACTCTCTAACTGTTTAACAAAGTTAGTAAATGCAGAGCCAATGTAACTGTGATGCGATGCATGGTGTTATATTGAATCCAAATGATAGGACTAACTTTCAGATTGATTCCTTCCAGCTTTCAAGTGTTTCCCTAGAGATTTTGTCCCAAATTCTAATATTAAAGGCAGGGTAGGCAGTTTGTTCCACAAATCTTTGTTTGTTATGCTGGTTGAAAGTCTCTTTACATACGGACAGCAATTAATAAAGTGGTAAAGTGGTCTGAATAGATTTATATAAATATATATCTTCTGTAGAAGGTGCAGAACCACAAAATGACTGGCCAATCATTGTATTTGGTCTAAATTCAACAACGCAGAAATGGCTAAGATGTTCTACTTGGCTGTCAATCTATGTGTTTGGATGACTCAATACAGTATTGGAGGAGGCGTGGCTTTGGAGACAGAGGGCGGGATCTTATTTCAAAGCTAGCTTGTTATTGCTGGCATCTCTGAAATTGCCTACCCTACCCTTAACTTAATATTGTCATGTGGATATAGAGTAGCCTAGTAAAGTATGATTAAAGGCTGAGCATTATCGAAATGACTGTGTAATTAACTGTTGTTTGTTTGCTGTAATTTTAACAACAATCTGTAACACAGTTGGCCTTGAAAATCTGATTCCTTAATAATTGACTTTGAAACAATCCTCAAGTTGTTGACTAAAGATCACAGAAATGAAAATCATTTTAAAAATCATTTACTCATTCTAATGAATCATCAAACCTTAATGAATGACGCAGTTCCATGAAACACAAAAGGAGATTTTCCAAAGACTGCTTTTGCGTCCAATTACAATAAATAGGGACAGAAGATTCAAGCTTTAAAAAGGATGCAAAACTGAATAAAGTATCATATAAGTGGTCGATGCAATTTGTGCTCTATAATTCCAGTTCTCTTAAGTACAGAAAAGAGTGACTAACACAGTCTTCAGAATTTCTGGCTTTGTGTTTAACAAACCACAGAAATTCATGCAGGCTTGAAACATGAAGTGAGATAGAAGTGAGTAAATGATATCAGAATTTTCATTTTTAGGTGAACTGTTGCTTTAAACTAGAATTCAGTGCTGAGTAGCCAGTGATCATATATAAGGCTTGGCAATTTGCATGTAGCTGAGGTCAGTGCACCATGATGCTTTAAACATCTTCTCCTTAACCTTATTTCTTCTCCCCCTCCTTAACAGCCCAACTGTAAAAATGTATCTGACCTCAATGTGTTTCTTCATCCAGGCTTGCTACAGCTGTGGATCCACATCAGACACTCAGCACCAAAGCCAGGAACCTTTCCTCTCCCTCTCTACACTTGTATTACAACCAAAGCAGGAAGAAGCACTCTGGGTCAGAGGCCTGTAGAAGGCAGGGCACTGGTCTTGGGGCTTTACTTACCTGAATCAGTTGATACTGTGCATGGAGTCCAATGACGTTTTATACAATACATAAATCAAGCTATTCTAGGAGTTTATTTGCCGTACCAGACAACCAGAACTGCTTACACATTTGTTCACTTAATAAACATACAAAATGATGTATCACGGTTAATTAAAATGCTTTCTTCAGTGCAGACCTCTTTGTATATTAGGGCACCACATAATCTTCATCGTTGGACTCCTGGCTGATTGATACATGTTAGCAATGTTTTCAGCAAAGCACATTGTAGCAAACGCTCTGACTGGTTCCACTGATTGCTGTAGATGTCTGTGATTACTATTGATTTGACACAAACTGCTCTTGCATGATTGATTTGGAGAAGCAATTACCCATAATATACATCATCTAACACCTGACAAATACATTTTTATGTTACAGTCTCAATGAAATGAACGAAAAGGCTTTAAAACCTTTTCAATATTGAAGCTGTATGCTAATTTTTCCTAAACGTTGACGCATATATTAACACACATATGTTTACACAACATATTAAAGGCAACATTTAAACAGTCTTTTCTTTGAATGTTGTTACACAATTTAAAGAAATACACTGATAACTTTTTCCTGCTTTCTTTGTGCAGTAACATAAAGAAAGTGAATGACGGTCTTGTACTAACTAAATTTCTTGTTTACTAACCCGAATCAGGTTTTGTCCTGCTGTGCTGTGCCATACTGGAGCTAAAGGAACAAAAGTGTTAATTGATGCTCCCATTTATGCCTAAAATTATTTATTTTGTGTTATAGGGTGGATCAGATACTGGGTAAAGGCCAGATATCTGTAGACAGGAAAGGCAGAGAGAAAATTCTCCCAGAAGGCGAGTTACTGGAGCATGACATGAGCATGCTTGGCCGTGTCTGCAAAGTAGAGAGACAAGTAAGTCCATTGGTTATATAAATGTGATGGTCAAATGAAACATTATACACTTTACTTTAAAGTTATCAACAATCTCAACATTAGCTCTAAACTGAATTTCATTTCCTATGCGTCTTTATTTTTAATCTTAATCTAGGTGCAGTCAATTGAGTCAAAGCTCGACTCGCTGCTGGATATATACCGACAGGTGTTGCAGAAAGGGTCCTCCTCAGTGCTGGGTCTATCTGCCTTGCCCCTCTTTGAGCTGGATCAGACCTCTGACTACCAAAGCTCCATCCATAGTAAAGACTTATCTTCCTCCTCTCAGCTTACTGCTAATGGCGTGTCCCGCTCTGGCAGTAGTAACCTTCACCGTGGCCTGCATCTTGCCCTGGGCCCCAGTGAGCTCAACCTGGGCACTGGTTACACTCCTTCGGCCTCCTCCTTCTCACCCTCCCCTCTGCTCAACAATCAACCCTCCAGCCCAGACTGTTTCTACCCAGCTTCCCCACCACCCATCCTCACACCCAACAATCTTTCTAAAAGCCACCAGCAGTTTGCTGAGCTGACTAGGCCTGTACCGACTGTCCATTCAACCTCAACTCTTCAGCTCCCACCAATGGTACCAGCGCCTCAGGGCCGGCCTACAAGCCTTATTCCAGAAACATTACAGGAGAGCAGAGCAGAGTGTCCAAACTCTTGCCTGCTGAGTTCCCAAACTGAAGTTCAGTTGAACAGAGAGGCAGACAATATTGAAAGCACAGTACAGCTGGTGAAAAAAACAGAGCACAGCTCCAAGGAAGAGTCCTGGAGAAGACACTTAAGCCTTGACATTGATCCACTGAGGCTCATGTCTTCCACAGGAACCTCCTCACTGCAGGTTGAGCGTGGGCTTGGGAAGTCTCTCTCCACTCAGAACCTCATGCTACCGTCCGCTATGGACTGCCATCCTAGCTTATCTACCCGGAGCAGCGGCAGCAGCAACAATGAATCCAGCGACCGTGAGCCGCTGGCCGACTGGGGGGACGCAGAGCTGTTCATCAATGATAAAGAGATGGACACTATGGAGGGTGACCACTACCTCCTCCACCACCAACAAAATACTGATACAACCTTCTCTTCTGAGCTGCTACGGACAGGAGCCAGTGGGCCATATCCCAGCCAGACTGGAGACAGAGATAGCCCAGAGTCCAATAACCTTCCTCACGTATGCTTAGAATAACACCCAGAGCACAGGGACCTTACTGTGGAGAACGGACACAACCTCATGAACGTGCTTTTTTCCAAAGGAAATGGAGTGTCCAACACACTACATCTTTTCTAATTTTTACACCCATAATGATATTCATAAGTTTCTGTTGATACATACATATCCATGCATGGACAATTTGTCAGTTAAAAGAATTTGTATCAGTGGAATACAGATGGGGAAGATGCATTAGTTCAGTTAGATTATGGTATTGAATGAGAACTTCTTTCAGACTTGCATGGGAACGGCATGTTAAAAATCCAACAGCAAATAGGTTTGGAAGTGTGTATGTACCTATATGATCTTGCTCAGCTATCGTTTTTTAATTCCTGCTCAATGTTTTGCAGTCCACTCATTTGCATGTGTTAAGAATTGTGGGAGGAATAGCAGAAAAAACAGATGGTCTTTTCCAACTCATGTTAAGTTGTCATACTATGCAAACCTCAGCCTATCAACAGGGTTTGCAAGGAGTTTAGATAAAAGAAACCAGACCAAATGCATTTTCACACTGTAGCCTACACGTGTGTATTTTCTTAATTCAGCTATATGTGCTAAGATCTGGGAGTTTAGCATATGTTGACAGCTGAATGCTGTTAATATGGAATGGTTTTTGTTACAGTCTAGCTTAGAGAAAGATAGATTTCAAAATGTTCTAATAGCAAAGCCTTCAAATAGACATTGACATTTAGCTGTTAAAATGTGAAATTTGAGTAGGAAATCACATCTCTTTCATTATGACAATAAATTAACAATAAGTTGCAATATGATAACTAACAATTGTAATTTTTTATATGTATTTTGTTTGCTTTGTGACTTGCATCCGTTTAATGAGAAATGATTTGGCCGTCAGGCAGAAAGTCACAAAAGTGTTTTTTATTGGAACTGCGGCAATATCTAAATTTTGCTGTAGCAACCATAGCTAAACGTCTTATACCCGAAACGCGTCTTATACCTTAAACCTCTGCTTTGTAACCTCTGTTTTTAATTTCACGCTTCTGATTGGTACAATAAGTGCTTTCACTAAAATCCTGTCTGCATAACTTAGAATGTAAATTGTATATCATTGTGTATGTAGACTGATAACCATAATTAGCTGAGTTTATTTTTTCGTTTTGGTTAAAAGCATCTGAGGTGTATATTAAGGATGTTTTTGGCACTGTACAATTGGAAGCACAACTGTTCAGCTGTGTAGAGGAAACCTGCAAATGTGATGAATTGCTTTAACATGAATATGATTTATAATCCAGACATAGATGAGATGCTTATTTTATTTTAGAGTTGAGGTAAATAATATTAGCGTCTGAAAACCGAACTGAGAAAATGTTAAGAGCTGTGGAACTAATTCATGCTTGAAATGCAGAAAAAGGTTGTACAGACATTTTTGTCTTTTAACACATAATTAATATTGCTATTATTATTAGTTTTTGACAAGTTTCTTTAATTTGTAAATGAATGTTTTTACAGTGCCTTTTTGCATTTTATTAAACATTCATAAAACTTCTGTATTCATAACAGCACTCTTTCCTTTAATTGTTTCGATAATTGCACATTCTCTGTTTGGCTGTGAACTTAAAGCATCTGTCAGTTAAATAACATTTCTTTGTTTTACCACTAGATCAAATAATTTATTACACAGAAACTGGCCTTAATATACATGCTTGATAATGTTTGCGTTCTGTGTCATTCAGAATAATTTATTTCATCATTGTGCACAAAACAGAGTTGATGCTCTGAGATTGAAAAATGCAAAACGAAAATTTATGATCATCATAATACCTAAATAAAGCAAAAGACTTGAAACCCAGCCCAGTGTGTTTGATATGTGTTTGTCAGATGAAGTATTGGCCTCTTTCTAGAATTCGACCTTGTTCTCCTTACTTTTATTTTAAAAGGTACAAGTGATGTAGCCCTATATGTGGATAATGTATATAAAGTCAAACAATCAGCTTGCATTTGTTTTGAGAAGGAACTAATACAGACAGTAAAGTGGTAATCCAAAGCATTGTAGATCACTTTTACGTGACCTATAAGTAATTTCTATTACAGTGTTAACTTGTGGGAAACGGGGTGAGGTAAGGAGACCATTTTGAACACTGATCTGTCATGTACTTGTTCAATAACTGATTTCCGTTCCTTTCTAACCCTAACAAGTTAATGATTGCAGCTTTAATAATTTATCTTACTGCCTACCAAAATACCAGTTTACAGCCATATTTGCAACCATTAAAAATCAGATCCCATGTTAATTGTAATTTTGCTCTAGTAATTATGCTATGTGGCGGAAATTAGCGTTGCCATGGTAAATTTGTAAGGCAACACGTGACCGGATTTCGACCGACGTTGCGTTTTCAATCCGTAAATTCTGATCGTCAGAGAAGGATAAATTGAAAAATAGCTTGTTGTTGTACGATTGTTTTTAAATGTCGGACTGGGAGGATGAGTACGACTCTGATGGTGTGGCGATTTTACAGCCGCCGCTTGCTCAACCCGTGCAGGTGAAGTCGTGGAGGCCTCCGTCTCCTAGAAACTTTCACACCAGAGGAACAGCAAAGTTTGGCGGCGATGCGCCACGTGTTAAAGTGGACGTGGATGGCGGGCAGTGGAAAAATTGGAGAGACCGAGACCGAGAATCTAAAGTATGTGACGGTGGGACCAGTAGAAACGTTAGTTCCGTTGGGTTAAGGGCTGGACGTGGTGGAGGTCGTTGTTATGGAGACAGGTCATCACCTATAACAATTCACGTGGAAAACTCTTTGGTCGGGAGGATCATTGGTAAGATGCAAGTGCCTTTAGATGGAAGGTTATTTAGGGATGTAACTGTTTTGCATGCTGTCAGTCGTCTGTCTGTCTGTCTATACAGGTCGAGGCGGTGCAAAAATCCGGGAGCTAGAAGAAAGCAGTGGAGCGTCCATAAAGGCAGGTGAAATACAATAGTAATCAGCAGTAATATTTGCATAATAAGTTTAAAATAGTGTTTTCGTTTACAGGTGTTTCAGCTCGTCATACCGCCTTTATGGTCCTTGGGCAAGAAATAACACACTTGGAATAGTTGATGAGAATTAACATTCACGCTGCTGTTTTGCAAATCTGTATTTCAAGTTCTTTTCTCTGTGAAATGCCAGTGATTTTTCCAGTATTAAAAGTAAATGAGGATTCTGTCTGTAAAACTCCAAAATAGCCAAAATAAACACCAGAAATAGTGCAATATTTGGAGCTTGAAAGCCCCAGTTTTCTTTGATTACATAGAGAAGAGCAGCCAGAACATTTTTCAAAATCTTTTAATGAGTTTAGAACACAGTGAGGATGAACATGACAGAATTTTTTTTATTTTATTTGATTGGCAGATAACACAAGGTGCTCATGAAGCTGAGGTGCTCATCTTTGGAGCCAGCGACGATCAGCTCAGTGCCAAGGAAAAGATTGAGGAGCTGATTAATGAGAATTCTTTCAAACTGCCTGGACGCCACAATGGTAAAAGATTGCAGAGTGTTTCAGTCAAATTACTGATGCTTTTTAAATTTGGCGTTTAACTTTTATCTATAGAAAATAGCAATGCAAGCCATCAGAGGGATTCATGCTGGCCATCGTCTGCAGTCCAGGCTGCAGCTGGCCCTGCGCCTGTGCCTATCGACTGGACTGCACTCAGAGAAAATCGTGGCAAATACGAAGCCATGAAATGGCAAGGTGATTCTCTAGAGACTGAGCTTGTCATTATTAGAAGTGCTGTACCTGATTAAACAACAACACTTTTTGATCCTACAGGCCTTTCTGCTCTAAAGAAGGATTTCTATATTGAGGCAGAATCAGTGGCTGCTCGTAGTGCCGAAGATGTCAAAATCTGGAGGTACTGTAAGACCCATATAGACGTTATTCAGGATTCACATTTATTATTTATTATGCATTAGTCACAGTGTCCGGCAGGGGGCGCCATGTACTGTTTAATAACAGAACATTAGGATTCTCAATGAATGTATTGTAACGTGCTTGGCTATAATTAATAGTACAAAAGATGATTGTTTCTCTTTTGGAAAAAACGTTGAATGTACATGGATTTGATTACTAAGTTTAAAAGTGTATTAGATTCTTTTGTATTGTTATAGGTTATAAAAGTAAATAAAAGGTCATCTTTACATTATTCTTGTCCATGTCCTTCTCTTGTCAAACAGAAAAGAGAATAACAACATCTTTGTGGATGATTTGATAGAGGGGCAGAAAAGAAACATTCCCAATCCAGTGATCTCTTTTGAGGAGGCTTTTGCTCACTATCCTGGAATTATGGAAAACATCATCAGAGTTGGATTTCAAAAACCAACTCCAATTCAGGTATTGAGTAGCACAGGCAAATACACTATTTAAAGTGTTTATTATTATGTATTGTATGAATATGCATTTTTAATAATAGAATGTTTAATATTTAATACTTTAATACTTAAAACATTGTATAATTCGGTTTGGAAACCTAAGTGCATTTCACAGGAAGGAAAATCAAGTTCCTGCATAAAATGAACATGTTTTTTATTCCAAATTATGAGATGCTTTTAATTCCTTTTCCATTCAATACAAAACATATGACAATAATAATTATGTAATCAGTGAATTCCTAGAATTACTTCATGCACGTCATAGTTTGAAACAGGGCAGGGCTGACTTTTGTCTCATGTTCAGGTATAAATGTTCATTTCGGTATGTAGGTAACAAATATTTATAGCCAGTGTCCCGTTCAGATGACTTTTCTTGTAGTTAAGAGTGCTGAATGCAGATCGTCAAGATTCGAGTTGATATTTTTACTCTAAAGAAACATCACCAGTATGTTGACTTTAATTGCCCCCACCCCCCTGAATGACAAGTCTAATGTGTGGGGATGTAAATGTAAGATTATATGTAATATGTATCTCATGGTGCAGTCACAGGCCTGGCCAGTGATCCTGAAAGGAATAGACCTGATTGGAATAGCTCAAACGGGAACAGGCAAAACGCTGGCCTACCTTCTTCCTGGCTTTATTCATATGGATGAGCAACCTGTGTAAGTCTGAACAAGAGTCAACCAGATCTTCCCTTTTCACCTTTGTATTCACTAATCTCTCATTGTACATGTCATTATCCCCTTCTTGTCAATTCATATACATTTATTTTAGACCCAGGGACAGGCGAAATGGTCCCGGCATGTTGGTTTTGACTCCAACTCGTGAACTGGCCCTGCAAATTGAAGCTGAGTGCAACAAATACAGCTACAAAGGTTTTAAAAGGTGCTGCAAGCATAAAAATTGTATATTCAGAAGTACATGATGCTAATTTTAGAATTTATCTATTGTGCAACTTTCTGTTCAAAAAGCTTTTTTTATTGTACAGTATTTGTATCTATGGAGGAGGTGACAGGCAAGCTCAGATTAAAAAAGTGACCAGTGGTGTGGATATAGTCATTGCCACGCCAGGACGATTAAACGATCTGCAGATGAATGATCTCATCAGCTTGCGCTCCATCACCTATCTGGTAGGTGAAGTGCATGCTGGGTAAAATTTGATGCTTTATCCGATAGACATATAGGAAGGAATTTTTCATTTTATTAGATTAATATTCATTTGTACCTCTTTTTCTCCAGGTTTTGGATGAGGCTGACAGAATGTTGGATATGGGCTTTGAACCTCAAATCATGAAAATTATTCTTGATATTCGGCCTGATAGACAAACTGTTATGACCAGGTGATTCAGTCAAATACGGCAATTTAAAGAATAATATAATGTATTCTTTAACATAATGAATAATGTTGTTTTTGTGATAGCTTAGATGATTTTTCTGTTTTACTGCATCAGTTTTTATATTGTGGTTACAGTGCCACCTGGCCACATGGTGTCAGGCGACTGGCCAAATCCTACCTGAAAGACCCCATGATGGTTTACGTGGGAACCTTGGATCTAGCAGTGAGTAAACTGTTACAGCAAAGCAGAATTAAATTGTACAGGGGGCATCGTTTATTGTGGACATTATATGGGTAATAATTAAATAAGAAAATGCGTAGGAATAAATATGTTGAAATATAGAAATATGATAAAGCGTGTTGCCAATGTCTTTTTTTGAGGCAGTACACAGTTAGTGTTTCAGAAACTGTTATGTTTCATATTTACATTTATCCAAAGCGACTTACAGTGAATTTAAGGTATAAAAATTTTTTATCAGTACTGGTATTCCCTGGGATCGAACCCACAACCTTTGTGCTGCTAACGCAATTCTCTACCAGTTGAGCTACAGGAAGACATATTGGCTGCCTGGAGCACATCACCAAGAGTCCCCAGTTAATTCCCCTTCTGTATATGTGTCTCCCTCAGGCGGTGAACACTGTTCAGCAGACGGTGCTTTTCGTACAGGAGGAGGACAAGAAAGCTTACGTGTTTGATTTTATCCATCGAATGGAGCCTCAGGACAAAGTACTGATATTTGTTGGGAAAAAAATTAAGTGAGTTCAGTTCTGCAATAGAGAGAAACGTTAATGTGAGTAACCCTGATTAGACGCTACAGGATATGACGTGATTTTCTGCAAGTTGAAATATTTTCAAAATGATGACGCAGCACTGCACGTGCTCTGTGATGTAGAATTACGATCAGCCTCTTCTCTTCTGTTCGGCTTGTGTCTGCTGCAGAAAGGGCTAAAAATGAAACTTATCCTGTCAAAAGGAATGGCAGTTAATATCATACCCTGTTTTGTTTTTCTTTCGTTTCTTTAAAATCATTGAGTTGTTCTTCCTCAAACCACAATACAACAGAGTTGGTTTTTGATGTCTGTTAGAGAGCGAATGAAGTTACGCAATGTTTGTATAATCAGTCAGATATTACTAATGGTGAAACCTTAAACCTGGCAGGTAATTTACTGTTACAATTATTTACAAAGCTTAGTTTGCTGGAACACGCAATAATCCAGTATCTCTGAAACTGGATGTTACTGGATCTAATTGGATATTAGTGTTTATCCTGCTAAGATATTCATTTCATATGCATTTAATGCTGTAAATTTAGAATCAACTGTAATAGCTTGTGTACACAACTATTTACCATATGTTTTTAGGAACATTTCTGACACTGTAACACTGAACATTCCTGTTATATATTGCTGTCTACTTCAGGCAACTACATGGCTAACACCTTAATCAAAAAAGCTGTCTACAAGGCTAGAGTATGAGATGTTACAAAGGTCATGAGAGGTCATCCAGTCTAACTGTGACGTCTCTGTCCACTCTCTGCTGTTAAGAGCTGATGATCTCTCCAGTGACCTGTGTCTGCATGGGGTAGCGGTACAGTCTCTGCATGGAGACCGAGAGCAGTGTGACCGAGAAGAGGCACTGCAGGACTTTAAAGATGGTAATGCTAGAATAAACAGTAAATGAAATGAAATGAGATGAGATGAAGCCCGATTATATAAGTATATCCCACAAAATATATTGTGAGAGATACAACAAACTGAGAATGAATGAACTAAAGTCTGATAAGTTCCAGAGGTTGTGCTTTACTTTGTGCTAAAATTAGTTTGCCGTGTTAAAATGATTAAGTTGCCGTGTAAAAATGATTTTGATGATGATTTTGAATGCTTTTATTTTTATTATGAAATTGATGTTTAGGTTTTAAGATTTGCATTCAGTCTGCCAATAATTTTCCTGTTTAAGGTCGCGTGCGTATTCTGGTGGCCACTGATCTAGCCTCTCGTGGGCTGGACGTTCATGACATCACACACGTGTTCAACTACGACTTTCCTCGGAACATAGAGGAGTATGTGCACAGAGTTGGAAGAACCGGTCGTGCAGGGTAAGCCAATCAGTGAAGGGTGTGACTGCAACATGAAAAATCGGTGTTGAAACAATGCAGACTGTAAACAAGCCTATTTCTTGTCTCAGGAGGTCTGGTGCATCTGTAACCCTGGTAACAAGAGAGGACTGGAAAATGGCTTCTGAGCTGATCACGATTCTGGAGAGGTCTGGTCAGGTAAACACCTGCAGACAAATCTGTACTTCAGGCCCAGTAGAAAACGTGATCATCTGATGTTTTTTTGTAGTCAGTCTGTTGTTTTTGTTAGTGTTGTACTGTGTGCTGCATGTGCCGCAGGTGATATAAAACAAAGTGCTTTTAGGCTACAATATGTATTGCTGTCAAATGTTCAGGTCAATAAATGAATTGGTCATACAAGTAAAATAATGTTTGTAAATTACAAAAACTTGACAACCCTCTACGTTTTGATGCAGAAGCATTTTTACTTTCTTTAGGAAGTACCAGAGGAGCTGGTACTGATGGCTGAGCGCTACGAGAAACATCAGCGGGAGAGGGAAATGTTTTCCCCCAGAGGAGGAGGCCGGAGAGGTGCTGTCAGAGGAGGATCAGACCGGCGCTTCTGATCTCAAGAGAGGTGATATTTATGTTCATCTCTTTCGTTAATAGATTTTTTCAACAAAAATCCTATCTGTGCCATGCTATGACGAGTTGTATTGTTTTGTCTTTTAGATTGATCTCACTGTACGCTCTGAAATTGCATTTCGTAAATTTTAAATTGTTACAAAGAGAGTCCTGTGAAATTCCAAACTTTAAGTTTTGTAGTGTTAAAGCTTTATTTTGTAAGTATGGATTTCTTTTTTTCATTTCTCATTTTTACAAATCTGCTTAGAGGCTGATGTGAGGTTCATGCATCCAGTTGTATGTCTGGTTCAGCTGAACGAATATAAAATAAAGGACGAATATAAAATAAAGGACTGTAAAACCATTTAAAAGGTGTTAATTGAATTTTATTTTCTAAATTTCTAAGATTCAGATGAATCTTAAGGTGACAGGGATCAAAACATAATTAGTAATGTTAAGTTACTGAAATATTGGAAAATTATTGTTTCGCTGGAATTCAATTTCATTTACCAGAAAGTCACAGCTGCTCTTAGGCACATACTCTGGATTTAAGAGGTTGTGGGATGGAACAAAAAAGTTTGGGAGATTTTGTGTTTTAAGGAATCTGATAAAGTCGTCTAAGAGCTGCTGGAAGCAGTCAGCCAGTTGACTGTATGCCCAATTGCTGTCCTCTACTCGTTCAACACAAGCGTGGAGCAGGGTGGTCTTTGCGTGGTAAGAGCAGAACTTGGACATTTTCTCTGAGTGCATCTCTTTAAGCTTGAGCTGACTGAGAAGATACTTCAGAAGCTTGAGACATTCCTTCCTGTAAAAGTCCACAAAAGATAAGTTTTCTCAGTGCTTTAAGATTTTTCATTTTGGACTTCTAGACCAGACGTTTACATACCATGTGAAAGCAAAAAAGAGCATTCAGCTAAACAAAAGGGTCTGTTGCATTTCAACAATACCACAAGAGTCTCGAACACTCAGTTACCTGCAGCATTTCTGTCCTTTGGACTCGCAGCAGGTTTTGGTGTTTCCGTGCCTTTTCAGAATGTGTTTTTCTATATGTGAAAAAGAGATTCGCCAGGCATCTATGTAGAGAACATTTTTTTAACATAAGCTAGCATATTTTTGTTATTGGAATACAAATACTGATGAATAAACAATGTACCCTTTGCAACAACTCCGTCATGGTCTGCGTTGCCTTTTCCCTCATATTTGGGTATCAGGTAGTATGGCTGGCGCTTTAGCTCAGTTTTCTCTTTACCACCAAGCCAGTATTTTATATTAAAACCATTTTGTGTGTTGGCTGGCCAACTGCCGTGTACCTTCAGTCCAAGAACGAAGTCGAGGGAAATTTCCTTTCCATTTTCAGTTACCTGCAGTGTCACAGCAGGACACCTTTGCTTCTTGCGTTGTACCACAATTTTATCTAGAAGATGCAAAAAAACGTTTTGAAGGAAGATTGGTGGTTGTCTACTCTGCCCTATTACTCAAAATGAATGCAATGTAATATTCTTTATTGTTTTTATAAAGAATGTAAGTAATATTTATAAAAGCTTAGCTTACATGGAAGTGAATCCACAGCTTTCTTAATTCCATCTCTGAATTCGTTCAGCATTTCACTCGCTCTAATTGTTCTGTCTTCATTTAGAAATTTGTCCAGAAAGTGTTTCGGATGTCGTTTCAGTGCAACACTGTAAAATGCTTCTTTGTCGTGGAGTTTCTGAATATCCACTCTCCCCACAGGTATAGTCAGCATAACATCAAATTCATCAGGTTCACAAATCTAAAATACCATAAGATAAATTCAGTTAATATACAAAACAGAGGTTTTGTGCAAACCCCTTTTGAGGTCTAACTTGGATCTTAATTCCAATGATGTTAACTTTATGACCATATAATCCGTTAAATCTATGTGTAATAAAAACTATCTAGTTGCAATAAATCAATTTCTGTCTTATGAATCATTAAATGGATATTAATGACTCACTCGTTGTACTTACTTTAACGTTTTCATAATAACTTCCTGTTGTTAAGCGCTCGATATCTTCACACCAGCTCATAGTTCTTTTCAGATGTGAAATTACTGTCTCCGTTATCT
>JAZGTK010013773.1:0-14119 GCA_036877625.1 Ambastaia sidthimunki | reverse complement strand
CGACATACTAACATTTAAAATTGTCTTATGATGTTACACTAACAGTTACTAGTTTGAAAAAACCTATTCCGTTCTTTATTACTACAATTGTCTACGTTTTAGAATAATATAAATATGGATATTTATACTACATTTATGAGTTAATGTATTTAGCAAATGCTTTTATCCAAGCAATACATTTTAAAAGTATGTGAACACCCTGGGTTTCATATGGCCTTGCCATTGTTAGCACCATAACCTACAAGCTATGCTATAAGAGTTCCCATGTATGCTTAAAAAAACAAAGTGTAATATACATATATATATGTATACAAATCCTTGTAAAAAACAGACAACATAAATAAGACACTTCATATGTCTAAAAAACAGGAAACATACGTTTATTAAATAACATCCAGACCTTTGACTGGTACTGTACACTGTACATAGACAGTGTATATGGAGGCATTGGCACAGTTAAGCCTAAGTGAGTGGCACTAATTAATGACCCATAATGAGTCAGCTGTGTTCAATTATGAAATCATTATTGATTATGATGCATCATGACAGCTGATATCAAATCAAATATCACGCTGTATTAGATGAGATGTCCAAATCCACACAGACAGACTCGATTTGATTAATGTACCTGTATGGCCATGAATGTCCTTCTCACTCAAACAGAAGATGAAGTTTTGAGCTTGAGTGCCTGAGATGTAATTGAAAACCACATGCCCTGTTACGTTACATCAACCTAAGTTATAAAACTTTGATTATATAAAACACTTCTCAGGAAGATACAATTGTAGGGTCTTGATTCACAAAACACACGGTTTGCCTCTGTCACAGTCTGGCACTGATTCACCAGCAGCTGGTGAGGGCAGTTAACTGGGTTGGGCACATGGCTTTTACACCTTAAATATGCCCTCCATTAATTCAACGCCCCTGGCTCTCCACTCTATCAACAAAGATGAAGAACGCAAAGAAAACAAATGAGACAATGCTACTTCAATATCCTGGCCGTGTGCCAAGCCAATCCCATCACAGGCATGGCTGGGCATTGCCATGGTGACTACAACACCAGTCAGCCAGAAGAGCAGCTGGTAAACGGGAAGCAGTTTAAGCAAACAAACCTAGAGACAGTCAAGCACTGTGTGTCCGCTGCAAAAAAAGAACAAAAGACAATCTGCTAAAGCCCCAAAAAATGGGGATAAAATGGCTTTTATTCACAGTCAGAGCTGCTGCTTTGGGTTCGAGAAATTTTGGCGCCAATTTAAACATTCCTATATTGCTTTTTTTGTCCTCTTCATTGATGCCAGGCTTTGCCTGCAGCTGTCAGATGGTCAGTCCCTCCTCCGTTTTTAATTCCTTCACCACCAAGATTGTCAGCATGTCTTTAATAGAAAGAAACGTCTGTTATTTCCTAAAACAACTCAGATAAGGTAGATGTCGGACGGCACTAACTCCAGACACTCTATTCCTTGTTTTGATGTAAATGGAATTTCATTTTCCTCAAATCATCAGTGAATCAGTAGATCACAGCAGAGGAAATTCAGAGAATGTTGTGACAATTACCTTTGTAGCTACACCCTTCTCATTCCAAATGCTCAGTATACCGGACAAATTTATTCCAGATTTTCCTGTCTATGACAATAGTTTCTTGTCAGATGTTTGTACAATAAAAAAGAAATCTAAAAATCAGAAAAGGCGGCATGTAGGAATTTATACACAGGGTGAGAAGTGGTTAAAAATAACAATTTTCTATTTTAATCTGAAATATCTGTCAACCTAGAACAATTTTTTTTATAAAATGTGACATTTATGCGACCAACTATAATATTTTTTCTTGTAAGCAGACTAAAAGAAACATTATTTGTGTAAGCAAGAATGGTAAGATATGAGGGTTTGTGTTCTTGACAGTTTAAGCGCTATGAAATTAAATCTTGTTTCATGCGTGGTTATCAGATTTACAACAACAAAATGTCTTTATTAGCATCTGTCTTGGACAAATAAACTGCACACATTTAAATGATCTGGTCATGCCAATAAAATGCCATTTGTCCTTCAGTGGTCCTTTTATTGCAGTTGAGAGGAGAGGCTATTTCTGTGTTAAGTTTTATTGACGATAAGACTCTTTTTGTTCGAAAGGAAAATCTTCTCCCTTAGGAGCTTAAGGGTGTAAGAAAAACTAATTGAGGGTCAAACTTAAAGTGCCATCTGAGAGGAAATAAACCACTAATCCTTTAAGTGCCCATACGTTATTAAGATCGAGAACAACGGTTAAATATATGGTATTGTTGAATGACGGCTGTGTGTTAATCGATGAATTGCACCCTTAGTAAACACTAAGTCTGAAAGAAGCATCACGTGCCAAAACTTGTTCATTTAAACAGAGATTACACAGAGTCTTCTTTATGGCCTTTGACAAAGTCTTTTAAGAACACTACAGGCTGTGGGCACAAGGAACCCAATGACACCATCACAAGCTACTACAGTCCACACTACAGACTCAGGAGGTCTTCACACTGCATTAACAGAGCATTCCTTATCTTTTTTCTTTACAGATCACACACCAAGACTGCAGGCTATAGGACATGGAATGACTGAATGATGGTGCTGTTACACAGAAGGTAATAATGTCCTCTAATTAGAGAAAAATGCACAAATGTGTTTGCCTTGGTGTATTTTTGTATTCAGTGCATTCTCCAATGCATTCTCCAAATCCTGCATCTCATAATAATACATGTCCAATATGAAACAACATTCTAAATTACACTTGAAAATCACAAATGGTTGTGGTCTACTGTTAAGTGAGTTGGGCTTGTAATCAGTAGGTTGCCGGTTCGATTTAGGTGCCCTTGATCAAGGCACCTAACCCCCGATTGCTCCCGGGCACTGCAGTGATAGCTGCCTACTGCTTTGTGTGTGTGTGTGTTCACTCCTTACTTGTGATGGGTTAAATGCAGAGGTCACATTTCGGGTATGGGTTACCATATCTGACAAAAACATGTCACTTTCACTTTCAAATTTTTTTAAATCACACAACCAGCTGCTGGGTCAACTAAGCTTTTGGAAAACACCTAGAATCACAAAACCATCTATTTGTTCTTACAATAACACCAAAAATTATTAGTTCATTTAATGTTGTGTTTAAACAAAAACACACCCATGTTAAAAGATGGACAGTGTGTGAAAAGATATCCTGAGAGAAAATCAGGAGAAATGTGTTCATACCAACCTGAAACCTGCTGTGTCCCTGCGGTGGAGGAAACCTGGCTCAGATCTACAGGGAAAGCAGAGATTTCATCTGCCACTACAGTGTCTGTGTACTGATGTTTGATTGATGACAAACCAGCCCAGATAATCAGATTCTGCACTGAGCTGCAGCTTCCTGATGACACCAGGAGATGAATCCAGACTGACTGAGCAAAATCGGGATAAAAGCTGGAATAAACTACAATGATTTTTAAAATAATGTGAAACATACCAGAGCTGCTTACTCAATTATTTTCATCCAATAAAATTTAGTAACAATATTAATTACTGCAAAAACATGACTATATAAAGCTAATGTACAAAATACCTAAAATGCTACAGTTTGCTTGCTTTTGTACCATTCAATATTAGTAGTATGTGGTAGCATCAACAATAAGTAGTATGAGCGCAGGTAGTGAGTTCATACAGAAACAACACGACATAGTTGCAGCAGAAAGCCACATGCTAGCCTGACAAAAAAAAGTCAGAGTGGCAGACGTCACCACAACCAAAACTTACAAATGTGAGTTTAATGCATAATAGTCATTTTTAGGCATTTGTATTAAACTAGGACACATATAATTTGCCTCAATTTATAAAAACAAACTGTGACCTTAGTGTTTCATGTAAGATAAAACTATCCTTTGAATACACTAGACAGATGCCTGCGTAGTTTACAGTGTATAAAACATCTTTTGACTGTCTAAAGCTCTTTAAAGGCTTTTCCCGCATTAATTAGTTGCGGGCTGTAATAGCAGATAAAAGCCAGAGAAAGTGTGTAATGCCTCTTTTTATGTGGCCGAGTCTTTCATTCCATGTAAAATTTCATCTTATGGGACCCCAAGTAGAGTTTTTCATAACGGGGGCAGTAAAAGGATGGGATGAGTCTGGACATGCCTGTGGATCAGTGTGGGATAAGTGATGAGCCCAGCATTCTGACACAGAGATGTGACGTGGGGGTGGGAGCTAATGCTAATCCTGCTATTGTCATTCTACGACTGACTGAATGTGCTCAGCACAAATGTCACCTTAGATATGTATGTGAATGTCTGCTTTTTTAGATGCTCATTGTTTATTGAGAGGTACGGAACTATTGTAACGGGTTAGGTTCAAAGACCGTTGCGCAATGGATGTTGAAAACACCAGGAAAATAAAATAAAAGTGTAAAAAGCACTTTAAGGCTCTGTTAGCTAGTGTTGATAAAAGAATCTATACAGTATGCTAGTGTAGTCCTAAATGTAAAATTATTGATGACTCATGTTGCACTACACAGACTTTTATCCAACCAGCTTTGAGTGTTCCTCCCTCATATACAATGTGCAACTAACTACCATGTACTGTAGGAAGTCATGGTTCATGCTGGAACAACTGGAATATATTAGTTATTTGAAAAATTAAAAGGGCCAAGTCCTTCAACACAAACATCTTGTTTGAATAGGAAATAACATTAATGTGGGTAAGAAATTAATTGATTTTATATGGTCATGAACCATTTACGATTATATTAAAGAGCAGTCACAAAAACAAAGTAGCAGTCACTTTTCCAGAGTATAAGCTATGCCAAATGGATAGTCAAAAAATCAGCTAAATTCTCTAAAATAAATAATAATTATATTCCATTACTTTTAATGGAATAAACCAACTAATGGAATAAAATGACACATGCACATTAAATGGAAGGCACTGCTATTCAGTGCAGTATACAGACTGCCATTTAACCTTGGCCACAGCTTCACTGTAACAAAATTCTTCGTCAAGGCCAGTATACTTCATGGTTAAATTCAAGGCAACTTCGTTCAACAGCTACCACGGAAAACCAGCAAAACACAGCGTCCCCATGCAAATATGTGTGCATAATGTTAGGACAACAACATTATTTAAAGCCCTTTCAGTATGTTTAAAAAATTCATTGCATAGAAAATTCTTATTTAAGGCAATTTCACAGGGTGCAACAGGGAAAATCATTGTCTTTGTTTTACTACTTTCTAGGAGCATAAAGCTCTCTCTCTCTCTCTTACTAAATTGGCTGTTTATAATTCAAAGCATACTCTATTCCTGCTCATATATCGTCTAGCTGTACTGCTGCTATGTTTTCTTTCCACTGTAGGGTTATATAATGCTAGTGAGGGCCTCTGGGCTTGGCTAATGTCCAGTTCCACACAAGCTTTTCTGTGCTGCTTTCTTCTGGCTTCATCCAGCTGCCTTTATCACCCAGCAGCTGACTCTCTCACATGCCTCTCTGCTCCTAATGAGGGTCTCTGGGCAAGAATTGTACCCCTTTCTTATTTCCCTTCATCTTCACCCACCCTCTCTATCCAACTGCCCCAAAGCCATTTGTTATCCCTCTCTTGGCTGCAGAACAGGACAAGTCCAGCTGACACGCACCTGCTTAGTGGCCGTGAACAGGACAGCTTCAGAAATGGAGAAATAACGTCTTTCTAAACAGGCTAAATCCCGATCCAAATGGAAACAGAGGGCTTTTTGATGCAGAATGAAACAACAGCTTTTTATCAGCTGAACCGCTTTTATTGGTCCAAGTAAAGAGGGTTTATAGGTTACGAAGAGCCCATGTGTGGCAAAGATCCTTCATTCCATTCAAAGATCAACAGTTTCTAGAAAAGTCAATTTTAAAATATTCAAATACGGTTGGATAGTGTTTGTATAACTGATTTGTGTTTTTGTAGAGTTTTGCATATTCTTGAATTCTTCAGTTAATCATAGCCACAAACACCTTGTGTAAAACCTAATTATGAGCAGTAAATTGGCATTGCACATTAATTTGGTTCAGACGCTGATGTTAATAGGCAGTTACGCCACTTTTATCCAATGGGCTAATTAAAACTCGACTAGCACAAAGTGTTGAAATCTCTAGGGGAATCATTATGCTGTTACTGGAACCAAAGACAAAAGCTATGGAGAGGAAATACAGTTTGCTGAATACAGAGGGGTATAGAATTTGCACTGGGAATAAATTGTTACATACAATATATCTATAGATGCTGAGCTATTGACCAGTCTAGCTGATTTTTATGAAGTCAACTGCCATCAACACAACAATAAAACACAACTGCTCATTGATCCAAACACAATAGAAGCAGGGCAGTCTTTGTATTTTGAATGATGCTATAGCCTTTATAAACTGGCTAGAAAAAATTATAGGATAGGACACAATATATATTTATTAACATTTTTAACATTAAAGTATTTATTAATATTAAAACCTATCATATCATGCACAAATAACCACAGTGTCAATGTTTTTTTTAGAAAAAACAGAGACCTTATTTCAATATTTGAAATGGAGTCAATTGAGAAAAATGACTGAGTATTAAAAACAAATCACAACCCAAATGCTTTTTTGTTATTTAAATGGACGCGTTAATGAATTGATACATGCTGTCATCGTTATAATTTGTAAACATCGTTATAAGTGTTCTGAGAATACTGCTGGTATTTTTAGTCTTCCAGACAGACTTCAGATGCTCTACACATCAGAGAAGCATCACGCAGTATTTACACATAGAAATGGCTGGTGGCAGCTCAAGCAGCACAGAGACGTCGCAAGTGACTTTGATAAAGTTAATCCACCATACCGTGCTACAGTGGCACAGATACGCTGACAGCCCAGCTATTTTAGGCAACACAAATAAAGAGCAGGTCAACTACGGGTGTGCGGAGGGAACTGTCAGCTCGGAAAGACAATTGGCTTTGATGGAAAAGCCGGTCCCAGCTGGGTGCAGGAACACCGGAGAGATGAAGAGATAGGCAAGGATAGGGGGACTGGTAGAAGAAAACAGAGATAGGCAGATTGTGAGAGCACCACGGGGGAGGAAGAGGGTTCGGGTTCGAGGATCAGCAGGTAACAGCTGAGGCAGAAGGTACGGTGATTCATCACATCCTGACTAAAAGGCTCAGGTGCTCCACATCCTGCTGGACATGTTAGATAAATGATGGGCTCTTGGGGCTAAAGGGGCTTAGAAACTGGAGTCTGTGTCCCTACAGATTTATACCACCACCATGTGCCAAGTCATTTTTGATCCATCATATATTTTGGGAGCAACCAGGGAAATTTAAGGAGAACTATACTGATGTAGTGTAAAGACACTGGCTGTGCTGCATTTTTATACAGCTGATCTGCACACAATTTGGAGGGCTGGAGAAATGAATGACCTTGAGGACGGTGAACCAGTTTGCCACTCGCTGTACTCAAAGCAGGGCTAATAAATCGTCCTGGCTGATCTCATGGGAAGTACAGTAAGAGCCAATCTGACAACAGGAACCTCTTTGCATCCTAAAGACCTGCTAAAAAAATAAAGAAACTGACCTTCTTTTTCTTATTTCTGAAACACACACTGAATCTGGAGGCTGATACAACTATCGATCATTTCTTTCCTGCTCACAGGTTCTCTGTTGAATATAAAGTATAGCATGACCTCTATTTTAAGGTAACATTAGCATTCCGTCTGCAGAAATCTCAGAGGACCAATTCAAAGGTTTGTACTCTGTAGAACAAAGAGAAATAAAAAGGTGAACCCTGGAGAGCCTTTTCTTCCTTAGGCATGACAGTATCCCAGTGGGGTTTTAGGTATTATAGGGTTTTTATTAGGCACTTCGCACTATACTGAGGATTAAACAAAATGAACCAGCAGTCAATGACCAAACATTTGCTTGTTAAATCTGTTGATTTTATTGAGAATGCTAAAGGTGACCACAGCTTCTTCTTATTGTATAAAAGAGCTTGAATGGAAAGTTCAATTGCAATGTGTCATTAACCAACCATGTACTTCACATGAAATCTTACATACAAGTCCAAATCCAAAGCAGTCCTGGGACCAAGAGAACTACAAATTCTGTATGTCTTTGTTGTATGACACATTCAGTTCTTTTCATGGTTCTCTCTGCTAAGAGCTAATAATTCAAATCACACATGCTAAATAAGGGAGACATCAAAAACATGCAGAGCTCTGGATGCCCAGGATTAAAATGGAGAATGACTGATCTACAGAAAGAAACCAATGCATTGTTAGTGCCATCATGTACTGGTTGGTAATACAGGAACACAATAACCTTAAAACACAAAGGATGAATAATATACTAATAACTTAATTGCTAATAACTTTAATTGAAAATGACATACGTGAGAAACAATCAAGTGAAAAGTGAACGCTCTTTAAAAGCACTGTACAGTGTACTGAAGGGTGGAGCGTTATCCTACACATCTTTCATTCACTGTTTGGGCATCACTAAGCAGTGAGACAGAGGAGGCCGGTGATTGGTGCAGAGTCAGCAGGAGCCGTCTGGCCACCCCAGAGAGGCAGCGTGCCTCAGAGTGTCAGCACATTTTAACTGCCAAACACTCTACAAGCAGCAGCTCTGTGGACTAAAAAGAGACATACAAACTTCCTAAAGCCTTCCTTCTGCTTCTGTAAAAACCCCATGTGCTTTTACAAGGAACGAGAAGCTTCAGGGTGACCACTGTGTAAACTTTACAGGTCTGTGAAGCTGAAACAAGCACGCTTATGTAATGCTACCCTAAGCAAGCAGCTATTGTAAATCATGAGATCATTAGACGCTCATCATTGGAGCTAATTCTAAACCTGTCTACGCTGAGGTCTAACTATTACAGCCTCATTCATCATTCCCTCACAAATTACTGACAGGTGCCTCATTGCTGACCCTACGCCACCTCATTTTGGTCAGACAAGGCTAGAGTAATCAAACTCAGATGGAGGCGACAGTTGTCGAGTCAGCACACTGGGGCACATTAAGGGTTAATTTCATGAGTGTTTATTAAAGCATTCAGGCCAGAGGGC
Organism: Ambastaia sidthimunki; assembly: GCA_036877625.1. Taxonomy (NCBI): domain Eukaryota; kingdom Metazoa; phylum Chordata; class Actinopteri; order Cypriniformes; family Botiidae; genus Ambastaia; species Ambastaia sidthimunki. Next base: position 5,072 of record JAZGTK010013773.1, on the reverse strand, counting down.
TCAGGATAATAGGGAAATGCCACGGAAAGGTCAAGGTGATGGAGGATTGATGTTCCTCTCATGCTTTTCATTCAACAAACCACCGCTGACCAGGTCATAAGTCTGATAGCCTCAGTTTGCATGTCTGATGGCCTGAATGTCTAATACAACAGTTGCAGGGTGTATTTTGGCATAGCCATTAAATAATTCCTTTACAGGCTCTCTGGATTACTTGATTCTGATTGGTCAATCACAACGTTCTGTGGTTAAATAATGTTGTGCAATGACTATTAAACTGCAGTTATTGACTGATGACACGAACAAGCAATTTTATAGCTGTTTTATGTCTCTCATAGCACTCTGTGGTCTCTTCTAACAGAATAAAATCATTTCAACTCCAATATTGTACGTCCATTTATTTATTCAATTATTTGGTAAGTAGATGTGTAATAAGCTGAATAATGTAGAGTCAGCTGGGTCATTATCAGAAAATAACCCCCATAGGGTGATATAAGACCTCACCTCCTGTAAGGGTTTATTTATAATAATGACCAACAATCTGTTCATCACCCCCTGCATAACTCATTAAAAACAGCCTTATCTTATAATGTTAGCAATAAAGACAAAGATAGGATGTTACGGGGATGATTCTGGGGTATTGGGGAGGGGCATCTATAATATTAGACGCCAACAATCCCCCAACAATAACTACAGACAGTAATTCATCACGAGCGGTCAGGGATTCTAAAAGGAAGAGTGCGATCTTGAAACCCGATCCAAGCACTTCACAGGAACACATTGTAATACAGAGGTCAGAACTGTAATCATCTGACCCGATCAATAATTAACCAAGGTCACCTTTAATGACAGCCAAGCAATGTGACATATATTATTCATACAAGGCGCATCTGGTAGAAGGAAGATAAAGATGGCAGCAAGACCCTGAAAGAAAGGCGAAGATGACGGATGAACACCAAGAAAGAACAAAAATACAAATCGGATATCAGATTCCTCTCGAGGGACCATCATTTATCCATCCACAGATGAAACTCCTGATGGTCTCATCAAAGGAATGTGTTGTGTAAATATGAAATTCACGAGCTGAACACTGTGTACGGCATGTGATGCAGCAAATTCCAACGTAATTCCAGTTCGATGAATCACCACAGGGCTGGAAGCCGTACTGAAGCTGTAGTTCTCTTAAACTCCACAAGGGTTCCACAGGGACATTCATCTTTGAGGAAACGAAGGAAGCCAAACTCCACAGGAAGGTGTGCAGTGAAAAAAGGGCAGGAATAAATGCCGGCAGCCAAGCGTGCTGAGAGCTCTCACATTGCAAGGCAGAAAAGAGTGTTTGAGCCAAACTGGAGTCATTGGTTCAAATCCCACGTGGCAGAAGGGGATTTCCTTGCTCTCCCTCACTCTGACGCACATTAACTGCACAAATACAGGAACAGATAAATGATGCAATGTCAAGCAATCCAGATGGATCAAGGCTGTTTTGACGGTGCCAGCGCTATGTTAACCCCGTGATGAACCCTCATTCAGCAAAATCTCTTTTTATGTGCTTTGAATTATGGATTGTAAACGTTTTACACTGCCTTGCCTCAGACAGAAGCTTTATGATAGAGAGGTATTGAGTGCAGATGTTCATTGTCAGAAACATGTTTGTGAACTCCGTGAACTCAACATCCAAAAAGCACATGGAGGATAAAAAAAAAGCTGTGACAGGCATGTAAAGCAGGGAGATGTTATAATTGTAAAAATATCACTACTAAAGCTTGTAAAAATAGTGTACTACTACACGTGCAAAAAACAATGATATTACAGCATCGACGAAGGCATGCTGAAGAGTTTGAGAAACTACTAAATATCTGCAAAAAAACAAAAAAACAAATTGACATTCACATGTATAAGACGTTCAGCAGAACATTCAGAATATACATTCAACATATAACAAAGACACGGGGGTAAATAGATTTTTGATGAAAAATGAACTACTTCTTTATATGACAAATTGCCATGGCAACAAAAACAGACAAAGCATACAGAAACTCTATACTGTACATCAATTGAACTACTCACCCCAATAAACGTGGCAATTATGCTGTTCCCTGTTCAGTATAGCCCTTGTGGGAACAAGCTGTACACCTTTTCATTTCACCACCTATTTATGCTGTTCGTGCCCCACTAAAACTGTTGAGCACAGAGACTGATCTAGAGGGGCTGAATTCAGAACATGATGCGGACAGGAAGCGCTGAACAGACTATAAATGCTTTACCAACAATCCATTTAATTACACAGCATTCAAAACATCACATTCACTTAAGGCCTTCATTAGTCCACTTCTCTAAACAGCCCAGCTGGCCAAGCAGTCGACAGAAGCACAGTTACATCACAGGCTGCCACCAAAAACACAGAACAGATTCACAAAATAAAACAGACAAATGACAATAATAACCTGTTCCATACAACCACACTACAAACGTTCTGAATTTTACCCGCTCTAATCATTGCTTAAATTGAGCTATTCCTGTTTAAAATCCATGGTCGCTTCCCTTTGAAGTCACGGCCAAATATTTGCTGACATTGGGTCTGTGTGTCCTTTACATAGTGTTTGCTTGTTGGTTTCTACTGAACTGGCCTTCTACTGAGCACTGGTACATGTGTGCCTGGCCAGCTGCCCCTAGATAAAGAACAGAGTTTCAAAGGGTGGAAAAAACGAAAAAAGTGCATTCAAATGAGTTAATGAACAGGAAAGAATTTTACAGAATCAGGATAATTTGGCATGCATGTAGACAGCAGTCATTTTATATAATGTGTATGACAAATGAAAATGCACATACACAGGTTGAATCAGACTACCATTTAAAGGGCAAATAACTTGTAATACTGCATGTAATGCTAAAAAAGGGCCTGTGAGAAAGTTGGCATCCGAGCAGGTTCTAAGAACTCGGTGACAGGACCACCCTGTAACAACGCCCTATGGTAGAGGCGAGACCACTTTACAAAGGAATCTGGTCTGGTATGTAAGCTCCGACAGTCTGGGATAACAGATACAGTACACAACCTCTCCACTGTAAAAAGAAAACATGTGACACTTTGACAGTAAAGGCAGAAAATATCCGAGCCAGATGTTTTGAGATGTTTTGCAGTCTTGAAAACACATTCCTTAAGCACTGATGTATGATCTGCAGTTGGAGAAAGAACAACATATTCGCAGCCCATGTCCAGACTGAACGTGTTACACTGGTTAAAACACAAAGGCAGATGCAACAACATTGTTCCCAGTTTATTTCTTTATTCATAATACATCAGTTTGTTTACATGTCATATGCTCTAGTAGTCCTGCTGTCGGAGATTCATGTTTTCTGCAAAAGCTGGTCACATGGTTACAGTGACAGCCAGAGAAAGAGGATTACGAGAATCCACTGACAAAACAGTCTAGCCAGATTGGGTGTGTCCTCCATTGACCCCCCCCTCCTTTTTATTAGACAAGGGGACTGGCAGAATCCCGCTCTCTCATCACCCCTGGCACTCGCATTAATCTAAAGGCAGGCGTCACAATCCCCAACAGCAGAGCTGAAGCAATTCCATTAACCTGAGCTTTACTGAGACTGCAGTAGAAAATCCCCCTCAAAAGGGTGCTGCACTTATTTACACCCTCTCATTATATTTATATACGTTCTCCTAATCATTAAAACAAAGGCATTATTACAATCACGTCAATACAGATTTGAAATGCATTCACAAATTAATATGCATACTGTGTTACAGTTTAAGTGGGTCACTCTGGGGTTAAATATATTGCATTAATATTAGGGTTTCTCAACCTTTTTATATTACAAAAAACCCTTGGTTGACAAAAGACAAGGGCCCCATTGCATACAGTATAAAAAGTGTTGCATTTTAAGCCTGCTGCATAAGGTGTACAGTATCATATTATTATAATACAAATTATTAATAGTTATATACTTTTTATATACATACTTTACATTTGGTTGATGTTAGCTTATTTTTGTTCAATGGATATTGTAATCTTTATACAAATTAGATCAAACAACAATTGGAAAACCTGCTTAAATATTACTGACGTAAGCTTTTTGATAAAGACCATTATATTTGATACAATCTCCCTCTGAGATCAGCTTGTTGCTTATTCAAGAGCTTCCGAGACATTCAGCATCCCAGGTGACATCAGCACCGTGGATTGATTTATTAATGCCAGTGTGACTCAGGGTGGATCAGCAGGACAATTTTGCCAGGTGCCCCATGTTGCCTCATTGCTGTCCACGTTCAGTCCAATCCTCTGAAGGTCAGGCCGTCCTGCAACAGCCTCTTATCACAACCTCTTCACCGCAGTCCTCATTGGTAGAGTGAGCGACTAATATCCTGGTGAATTCTAGAAAACAAGTAAACAAGAATTTGTGTTTGTGTGTGTGTGTGTGATCTGCAAACAGAACTGAGAAAAACTAAATCCTGTATTCACTAATACTGAATCATGTCATTTAGCGATGATGGATGACCAGCTGTTCTTTATGTGATTACGGTCAAAGTCAAGAGGACATAAATATTAGGTTTAAGGAAGTGCATAAATACATTCAAAATAAGGGCAAATGGTGTGTGGGTATTTAATTTGTAAATGGTCGTCACATGCATCCAAACGGACAAAATGACAAAATGGAAAAGATGTTGAGGTGGAAAGCTTAACTGGGTAAAATTAAGTTGTGTGATTACGTTCATTCATCATTTAGCGGACGAGAGAAACTCAATAAAGAAGATGGAGTGAACCGACTTAAGAGCAATAAAGGGAATTATCACATACCCACAGAAAGACTGCTTGTCTACCATCACGACCGAGACATACTGAAAGTACAGTGTTTCTCTCTCCAACATTATAAAAACGTTAAAATCTAAAAAATGCCACGAATTTCAAAGTTCCCTCAGTGTAATAACTGCAGTACAAACATTCCAAAGAATCTGTCCAATAGCTTTTAAAAGGTTCCAATTGACAGGAACACTTAACATTTCAACTCCACCTAAAATCAATCTGTGACATTAAGCATTATAGCTCCAAACTCAAAAACAAAAA
>JAZGTK010013772.1:0-14119 GCA_036877625.1 Ambastaia sidthimunki | reverse complement strand
TACCAAATGCTTGAAGCTGTTCATGTAGTGGTGTCAATGTGATTTTTTACATATAAATAATGCAGTTCTCCTTTTGTTTTTTAAAAGGATTCTACATGGACCTTTGCTGAGAGATTTTCTCTGTTGTGTGAGATAATAAAATGTGCACTTTGAAGATGATTGAGGACAGAACGTTGGTAACAGTCTGAAATGTACCGAGCACAGCTGTGCTTGAGCGAATCATGCAGGAATCTGCTCTTACTGCAGACTGGACTGAAGCTGATTCATAATTCTAAAGACCACAGACCAGATATCACCACTGTTTGAACATCATGATAATTCAGTTACAAACTGTATACAGCTGACATATGTACCTCTGGTCATAGTATCCTGTGAAACCTGCTAAAATAATAGACATATCACCAACATCTTTGTTTTTTGGGTGTTTGATGTTTGTTTTAATTAAGGACACAACTTTTGTTTTCTATTTTTAGTTCATTTTTGTGTGAATTGAACAAAATTTATAGAAGAAAATTACTTTAAAGAACCCATAAATTATTAGTCAATTACACACAAATGCACAATTTTCTTAGATAAATACTTAATCCAATCTCCAAGCCTTTAATGCAAAAATAAGCAAATTGTGTTACAAGTTTTTTACAAGGACAAAAAAAATCATCCATTAAGTTTTCCTTGTTTATATTGTTTGTAAATTAAAATTAATGTACCTACAACAGGACAATCTTAACTCTGAAATACAACAGTTGGCATTTTTACAATTAAATGTCATTACATTTATTTTCATCCAGAGAGACTCTATGGAAAAAATTAACTGGAGGGTTAATGTTTGATTTTGCCACTAAGCGCCATTAAACGTTTCCTGCGGAGACTTTTATTTTGACAAGATTTTCACGACTTTTATATTGAAAGCGCGTAATTTCCTGCCAGTTTGACGCCGCTGTTTCGTCTGTAAATAGTGTTTTAGTTTGAAATAGTTTTGTTTTAAAGTTAGTTTAAATAATTTAGTTTAATGTAATAATTTAGTTTAAATAAGCGAGTGGAGATCATGAGTCTCTGCTGTCTGATTCACTGTGTTTAACAGTTAAACCTAAAGTGTGCATTTGTTCCAGATCAGCTTTATAGTGTATTTTAAACATGTCCTCTTTAAAAAGGCTGACGAACATTGAAGTTACACGAGGAAAGTCACAGTGGAGCTGAACGGTGGTGATATGGAGGGCGACGGAGAGCTGGAGGGCAGCGGAGAGCTGGAGGGCAGCGGAGAGCTGGAGGGCAGCGGAGAGCTGGAGGGCAGCGGAGAGCTGGAGGGCAGCGGAGAGCTGGAGGGCAGACAGGTTTGACATGCCGTGACCCCCCAAAACTCCCGCAACAGACCCTCAGCAGATCTCTGTGTGTTACAGATCACAGATAATGAAACTCGTGGGTTTTGGTAACATCAGTGTCATGTTCACTCTGGTGGTGAGTTACACACAGCTCAGGCTGATCAGATTTGTGGGTGATGTTCGGGTGAAATGTTGTTGTTTTTTTCTTTTGTTTCTTGTCTCAAATCTTTTAGGTTTTGTTATTCTAATGTAACAGATTCTTCACTAATTCTTCAGAGAAACTGAATTATCAGTATTTAACAGAAAAAATTAAACACCAAACTTTGAACAGGGTGTCATATGTTGATAAATGCGGCTGTGTGTTGATCACATCATTTATCAGATAATTTATTCTTTATGTCCCTTTTAAATAAATGGTAGTTAATCATCTTGCATATAACTTCATTATATTTATAAATGTGTGAAATCTGTAGCGTCCTCAACTGAGCATTTTGTATTCAACAAATAAAAAGATGACGATGTTAAAGCTACAGCTCGGCCTTAGTGTTTTTTTATGCCTAATGATTTCTGTAACATTGATTTTTGTAACATTGTTCATGACAAAGTTTTTGCCATTATTCTCAGCATTGATTAGATTCTTATTTCTGTAATATATTGTTTTATTGAAATACTGTTTGATTGTGCATTAATGTTTTAAGTATTATTAAAAACTCAAGTTTTAAGTGCATTAAGTAAATACAAGGAAAGTGTCACATTGCAATAATGTTTCTTAAATACACTTCATTTTTGTCATGCAAAATACATTTGTTTAAATGTGCAATATGAGCTAGGGCAGTTCATGACGGTAATTTTGAGCTTCACTTGTGTAAATAATCATAATAAAATTATATTCTGTAGCCTTCAGTAAATGTTTGTGTATCTGTGTTGTGTACTATAAATATTTTTAAATCTTTTTAGGATTTGCAATGTATAAGTTTTTTGTTGATGTCTGGGTATGACACAGTTTTCACTAATGCACAATACAGACGTTGGTACAATGTAAATAAACAGCAATGCAACCATGTAATATTTTATTAAACACATTGTAATAATTACAACACTGATTCAGCGTCTGCTGTAAAGACTGTCTGTATATCACACACACCCGAATAGAGCCGCTGCTTTAAACCATATTGCACATCCCTGCGCAAAGCAACATTTTTTGGTTAATTTACACAAATCACAAAGTTTCTGAGAAAAGGTGCCTGTAAAGATTGTCAATAACTGCGACTGTTTTAGCGCTTATTTTCAAACTAAATACTGCAGTTCTATACAAAAGTTTATTCTATGCTATTGTAAACCTCGTATCTAAGGGGACATGCACCATGAAAACTAAAGAGTTTAAGTTTCATTGGCTTTAGATGAGGGCGGTCAGGTCTTATAAAGCTGTGATTATCACTCGTAAGGTTTGAACTTGATCTAAACTAATGATTAAATTAAGGTTTAGCACAGTTGGCATGCAGGCCTACAACGATGGGCGGAGCTGCTCAAACAACATGCATTAATGTCCAGAAAAGCTCACAGTTTCTGCGAGGAAAACTGAAAGCCGACTGGCTTAATCCTGAGGAGCTGAGGAGAGAAAGAGAGAGATGTAAAAATAAAGAGACGAACAGCAAAAAAAATCAAGTACAAACCAAATGCATTTATATTTGGTAAATATGATGTAAAAATATAAGGTGATGTCATGCAAATTTAAACGTGACGTATGAGTTTTTCTTTAGGACTGTTAAAGTGAAAAACTGAAAAATTTAGGCAGAAGATACACGTGAGTTTGTGACGTAAAGCTTCAGTGTCATGTCATCATAACTCACTCTGATGCAAACAGGATAAAATGATTAGCTTTCATTGCAAGTTTAGTCATGCGTGTTGTCTGGGGTCAGCTGCTCTCTTACAAAGAAAACAAAAAATTGTATTGAGCTGTAAGTTGTGCTATTTACAGAACTACAGAATTTATTTAGCATCACTTTTGTACTGATTTCAGGACCTTTTGCTCACTGCACAAACATTAGTTGTGCTTAGTTCATTAACTTGGCACCTAGAATATACAATAAAAATAATTGTTCCAAAATTCTTATAATCATTATACTCTCTGTTCAGCAAATTACATTTTCAGTTCAAGAATTTTTCTGAAAAACCTATTTTAACCACCAATCAAAAATCATCAGTAAAATAAATTAGTGAACAATGTTTTATAAGATTCACTGTGATGTAGTACTAGAGAACTAGTGCGTTTGACTAGTCTTGTCTCCTATCAGGAACAACAAAACATTGTGTGGAATTAAAAACAATGAAAGCAACAGAGAACTGAGGTAGCTGCAGTCTACTCAATACAGAGGAAATTATTTTATGTCACAGAAATGAAGGAAATAAAGACATCATGACATTACAGTGAAAACCAACTTAAAAAAACAAATGCACATTCACTCCGTTTGGCCCATTTATAAAGATAAATTTCATATCAGAGCTTTCAGCCAAAAATATCTGAAGCAATCTGATAAACAGAACTGCATCTCCACTTTAAACACTGATAAACAGGGACCTGAGAAAATATACATCTTTAATAAGAAAAACAAAATCTATAAAATAATTCTTAAAAACTGAATGATTTAAAAAAAACTTCTGACAGCAATATGCCATATATGTAGATAAACATTTGTGTATAAAACTTCAAACAAGGCTTGGATGCATGTGCAAATGTGAACAGACTTAAACATTGTTCCTTGTTAATGTTGTTTCTGGGGTTATTTGAAGTCACGGTTAGATTCACGGCAGGTCTCAGATCAGTCAGGACGACCACAACAGGTTGTTTAGGTTAGTGTCTGTGCTGTACAGCCACACCACTAGAGGGAGTGTGAGAGCTACAAAAGGCCAGGAGACGCCCTGAGTGCATGCAGAGAGGGACCAGCCTCTCCTCTCGGGCTCCTGGTCCAAGTCTTTACCGGGCTCCAGGTAATTCCTGGCGACAAATTTGAGCAGCTCGTCCATGAGGATAACAGGCAGTGAGATCTTCAGCACGATCATCCACTGCGTCATATTGAGGGGGGTGATCTGAAAGATGACCTACACAACGAGAAGACCGAGAACAAACATTCTGAGAACGTTTTCCAAAGTCACTGGTTTATCTGTGAACCATGATTATCAAAATTATTATTGTGTCCAATTTACACATTCATGCTGATAATACTTTAAATAATTTAATATTTAAGCAGCATCAAGACAAAATGTTACACCTAAAAGTAAAAAAGCCATTCATTGAATTGCCTGAAAATCAATGGTGCTGTTGACATAGCAACACTGGTTAAACCAATGGCATCCGTTTCATGTTGGGCTATCCATTTAACTGACCAATCACAAACAAGGGGAGTGTTCTGGAAATGATTGTGATTCCATTGGGTGATGCTAGTGGCACACCTTAGCTTTCTGCAGTTTATGCAGATATGTGAATAAACAACTATTTAAACAAATCCAATTCTATTCTTGGATCCAAACGTATTGTACACATTCTCAGCTACATTGTTCATGATCAGTTTATAATCAGATCTGTTCAGAAGAGCTACAGCAACAAGACAAATGCCACACGAGGACGGTCACGTACCGGCAAAGGCTCAACGTAGAGGATGAGGAAGTGCAGAGACATGGAGAGGCAGATGGCTCCCAGCAGCCAGATGTTCTCCCAGGGAGGCATGCGGAGCAGCGACTGGTTCTCTGACAGACTGCAGGAGGAACAGCAGACGTTTACTGCAGATATACGAGAATTCAGGCTGAATGTCACGACTGAACCTGAGGTCTGACCTGTTGAGGGCGTTGCACATTTCGATGGTGACCAGCACAGACAGGGCCATGGTCATGGGGTACGGAGACTCAAACACGTGACATTCTAGATCGTGAAAATCTGGGTTATCAGGAGAACACTGCAGAAAATGACTCTGAAAGACACAGACACACAGACAGATTCAGCTCTGAAAACGGTGGTAACCCTAAACTGCTGCTGGAAATGTTAGAATAAACAAGTTTCATTTGCATCTTATTCCATGTCAATGTCTGCATATGTAATTTCTCTCTAAGCATCAATATAACAATGTCTGTTATTTATAAACCCAGTTTGGTTGATTACTAGTGAACTCTGCAAACCCTGAATCTGAAATTTTGTACTGCAAAAAATGTACTGCGACAAATTAGGAAAATATTTTCTACTTTTGTGCTATCTAGGAGCCTTAGACTAGTTAAGAACAGGTCTCAAGTCTGGTATTTAAAAGAGACTAGTACCAGCTGGTATAGAGTGATCATTGGACCATCATCAGCAGCAATGAACCACCAGGCCGCGGCTCCGACGGTCGCAGCACCAACATAACCTGACAAACAGTTAACAAGAGTTAACAAGTTAACAGTTGCAGGTTCAGTGCTAAAGAGAGAAGTTAGCTTCACTCACAGCCAATGGCCATATATCTGAAGAAGAGCCAGCCGGAGATAAGGGGCTCTTTGGCGCTGCGTGGAGGTTTGTTCATGATGTCCAGGTCAGGTGGGTTGAAGCCCAGAGCAGTAGCAGGTAAACCGTCCGTGACCAGGTTCACCCACAGCAGCTGAACAGGAATCAGAGCCTCAGGGAAACCCAGCGCTGCCGTGAGGAAGATGCTGGTGGAGAAAGAGGCGATTATATGCTGATGATTCACAGAAGAGTCACAAAACCAAAAAGGTTAGAAAGATAAAAGCCAGGCTCACCAGACGACCTCTCCTACATTAGAGGAGATGAGGTAGCGAATGAATTGTTTCATGTTGTTGTAGATAGCTCGGCCTTCCTCAACGGCAGCCACAATGGTGGAAAAGTTGTCATCAGCGAGAACCATCTCCGAGGCTGTCTTGGCCACGGCAGTGCCAGAGCCCATGGCGATGCCAATCTCCGCCTTCTTTAGGGCGGGGGCATCGTTCACACCATCTCCTGTCTGCAAAGACCAAACCAGCAGTCAGACCAGATCAAACACAGTTGAATCACTCTCGGTTTCATTACAATGAGATGAAACAGATTCTTACTTGGCATGAGTGTTACCAAAAGACCAGCAAACTGCCGTTATTAAATTATGGCATAATCAGAGAGGAACCACAGTAAGGTCACCTACCATGGCAGTGATCTCATCAAAGCCCTGCAGGAACTCCACGATCTTGGACTTGTGCGACGGCTCCACACGTGCGAAGCAGCGGGCAGAAATGACGGCCTCGCGCTGGGCATGGGGTGAAAGGTCATCAAATTCACGGCCTGTGAAAGCCATGCGGTTGACGTCGTCCTCCTCTGAGAAGATGCCGATGCGTCTGCAGATGGCCACGGCCGTTCCCTTGTTGTCACCCGTGATCATGATGACTCGAATGCCAGCGTGCCGGCAGAGCTTGATGGAAGCGGCCACCTCAGTCCGAGGAGGATCCAGCATCCCCACACAACCCACAAACGTCAGATCGGACTGAGAAGAAGAGCCAGTAAGAAATTCAATGACTAACCAGATTCAATCTTTTCGGAGGCTGCTAGATACTTGATTAAACGTACAAATCAATAATCAGCCAGAAGAAAAGAGAAAAAAAGTGTAACCATATATCTTTTAAAACTTTGATACTTTATTAAATTATAATAGACAGCTTGTAACTCTTGCTTCAGAAAATCTAGTCATGTGACAGGTACCTCATATTCTGCAAAGCGGGCGGTATCGGATAGAATCATCTCTTCCTTCTTGAGCGGGTTGTCGCGGGTGGCCAGCGCCAGGCAACGCAGGGTGTCGCGCCCGGTCCCGTACTCTTTAATCACAGACATGATCTTCTCCTTAATGCCTTGAGACAGAGGAACCCTGGAGCCGCCCACACGCACGTACGCGCACCTCTCGATCACGCCCTCTGGAGCGCCCTAAAAAACACCCAAAATCAGCAGTGTGGCCAAACAGAGCTGATACACCAACACAAGTTTTAATACTGTAGATCTGTGGATCTCAAAAGATGAGTCACAACCCAAAAACATGCTGCAGGTCTGTTCAGACAGTATCAAAATACAACTTAACCATAAAGTCAGTCAGGACAACTAAATAAACCAGCTGATTAGATCAGAGATTTGATGTCAATATCAGATGAAATTTAGAGATCAACACTAGAGACATGAAGCACCTTGACAAACATCTTGGAAGAGCTGGATTTGGCCTTATTGGGAGAACAGAAGACAGACATGGACTTCCTGTCTCTGGAGAACTCTAGTGTGAACTCCTTCTTCATGAGCTGCTTGATCACCTACAACACACACACGTTAGATTCTCTTATCTTCATTACACTCACATCATTTAAATAATGTCAGTGATATTTACAGAGTTGCAGGCGTTGGCTCTCTCAATCTTGGACAGGCTCCTGATGTCAGTGTCAAAAACGTTCATCTTCTCCACCAGGCAGGTGAGAGCGGTCTCAGTAGCTTCTCCAACCTTCTCATACACACCTTTAGACTGCAAGAACATCCTTTATCAGAGCATTCTACACAACAAACACTGTATACGAAATATGTATACAAAAATCCTTTAAAATTGTGTATATTGTGATCATTATTGCCAGAGAATATTGTAATAAAACTTTTTGCTCATCTGTTTTCTCAGAGAAAACACAAACGCACCTCATTAAAATCCAGAGAGGAGTCGTTGCACAAGGCACAGATGGTTGCCATCTCCACCAGCCCATCATACTGAGAGCACCTCACCACACGGTTATCAAGAAACCTGTGCAACCAAACAGAAAGAGGAAGTTACAGCTGATAAGAAGGACATCTTACGGTGGTTTTGGGTGTAGCACCGCTGGTCTACTCACACGTCTCCTTCAGGGGCGTAAGTGGAGCCAGAGATGGTGAACTCTGTCAGCGAGCAGTTTTCTCCTTCAGCCTTGTCCAAGATGAACATCTGAAAGCCAGACACAAGTTTTTATTGCTCTGGGTTCATCTGTGACATCTTTACTGTGAGAACTGCTTAAAGGAATAGTTCACCCAAAAATGAAAATAACTCCATCATTTACTTTAATCATTTGCCCTAATTCCATTTATGGAAAAAGATATTTTGAAGTATCTTGGTAATTATACAACAGTGGAACTCATTGACCTCCACTGTATGGACACAAAAAAATTAAGACGTATCTTAAAATATCATATTTTGTGTTTCACACTTGGAATGAGGGCAAGTAAATGATGGAAGAATAAAATGGCAGGTTTGCAATGGCGTGAGGGGGAGCAAAGAGCAGAAGTTTAATTTGAAGTCAAACTACTAATTTTACGTGTTAGCTTGTGTTTAGTCCTGCAGGAATAAGGACAGAAGGTGGCATCATAAGTATCAACATGAGAAGATTATCTGATTGCTCTGGAGGCCTGAATTCTGTCCTGCATGTTTTCCTGTTTAAATAAACACAGAAACTGGCAGAAAAGCGAGTAAAAAGTGAGTGAAAGACTGGAACGGTTTCTACACAGAGAGAGAAGCAAACACACAGATGAAGCTTCACTTAGATCCTCTATCATTCCTGCCGGGTGGAAAGTATGTCACATGAAAAACGCAAAACACACATTCCTGAGTTTGAGATTGTATCTGTGAATTACACAGGAAACTTCACCAAAACACTGCAGCCTTTTAAACTGCCCAGAAAAGACTGAGAATAAACAGACCTGCTGAGCTAACAGTGTGGAAGAAATTGATGCTCATGGATTTCCTGCAAAAAGTAATTTATTCACCACACTGAACCCAAAACTTCTGTGTCACAATTGCAGCCAGTCAAAAGATATTTTATGTTATTTGAAGTGGGATATTGGACTATTTCACAGTGTTTGCATGTGGGGGGGACAAAAACCTGTTTCAGTAATATTTAGTAGTCTGTGTTTTTTTCCAAGGATATTTTGAGAAATGTCTCGGTGGTTTTGTGTCCATTTAATGAAAGTCAGTGGGTGCCACCGTTGTTAAGTTATCAACATACTTCAAAATATCGTTTGTGTTCCTCAGAAGAAAAAAAACAAACAAGTTTGGAATAAGTGTGAGTAAATGATGAAAGAATTTTAAATTTTCAAACCCTAGAATGACTAAGTGTGTGTGCTCACCCTGCAGACAGACATCTGGTTGGTGGTGAGGGTGCCAGTCTTGTCGGAGCAGATGACTGAGGTGCAACCCAGTGTCTCCACCGAGGGCAGCGAGCGGACGATGGCATTCTTCTTGGCCATGCGGCGGGTGCCGAGAGCCAGGCAGGTGGTGATGACAGCAGGGAGGCCCTCAGGGATGGCGGCCACAGCCAAAGCCACAGCGATCTTGAAGTAGTACACGGCACCTCGGATCCAGGAGCCGCCGTGGACGGGATCGTTGAAGTGGCCGATGTTGATGATCCACACGGCGATGCAGATGAGCGAGATGACCTTGGACAGCTGCTCTCCAAACTCATCCAGCTTCTGCTGCAGGGGGGTCTTCTCCTGCTCGGTGGAGGCCATCTCATCACGGATCTTCCCGATCTCGGTGTTCACACCCGTGGCTACCACAACACCCACAGCTTTGCCTGCAGCAATGTTGGTTCCCTGAAACGCACGTGTTCAACATTAGGATAGAAAACAAACCAGACATCAAAAAACAAAAACACTGCCAACATACAGAGATGTCTGACATTAAAGGAGTAAAAAAATGGACACAAACACACCCCTCCCCTCATTGCTCTGCCCTCAAAATAACAAACACGCTATGCCATTGCTAATTGGCTACAAGTATGTTACGGTGTTGTGTGGATCGGCCCTATCCACTTTGTTTTTTTCCATTTACACAGCCTGGACTATTTGCAATACACAATACACTTTACAAAATACTGTGTTACACAATACAATAAACAATTCACAAGTTTTTAAAAATGTTGTAGCAAATATTCACAAATTTCTTTGCATAGGTGTTGATTTCAATTTTTAACAGGAAAAAACGGAGGAAGATTGTAATAACTCTTCAGTTTAATTTTGTTAGCTCTTACCGAGAACAGCATGTTCTTCTTGTCCTGATTGACGGCACGAGGGTCCGGTACGGGGTCCGTGTGCTTAATGACAGACACAGACTCACCTGCGGGGTGGGCAGAAGCAAAGACAAACGTTTAAGTTAAAACCCAGAAAAAAACTCAAAAGGCACAAATACAAACAGAGCGAGTGTTTGTTACCTGTGAGGATGGACTGATCCACTCTCAGTGTGGTGGATTTGATTGCACTGATGCGGATGTCAGCAGGAACCTTGTCACCCACTAAACAAATAAAAACACAAACAATTAAAGGACTAATTAGTTCAAGCCACAAAACACTCAAACAGATGATCTGACTAATGCACAGACAACAGAAGAACATGAATAAATGACAGAATGTTCAAAACTAAAGATCACAATATAAACACACAGGCCGTCAATGAACAAGCCCTGAGGAATGTGTGTGTAAAGTTATGCATTGTAAAGACGCCAAAGACAACATAGAAAAAACGTTTAATATGCATAACAACGCATCAGAACGCTGGGCCCATCTGATCTAATCTGCTGTTTTTTAAACAACAAAATCTCACCCACGAATCAAAATCTCAGATGGTTTACAGCAAACTTCCTGTGGATGTGGCAGAAAACAGTGTTTGAAGAACAGTCAGATCGGAGATTTCTGAAGACATTTGAATCTTATTATATTAAATTTAATCCAGCAGATCTCTGTGTACAGTCATTAAATAAATTAAGGGGACTTTGAAGGCAGATTCCCGTCGAGAACAAAACGGACCAGCACGCTCATCTCCGCCCTCGAGGGCGCGAGAATAGCACAGCAACAATGCAGCCGCCAAACAAGGGAAAACTATTTGATATGTTTGCGATCAGGTTTAAACACAGAGGCATGAGAGCAGCTGCCCTGCGCTCAACAGGAAGAGTGACGAGGGTTTAAACTCCCCCCGACCTGTCAATCAACCCGCAGGGCTTTAAAGAACGACCATCATGCCAGCCGCGCAACTGTAACCTGCAGCAATGGCGTCCGAGATCACTGAGCAGTCGAGATTGGCAACAGCATAAAATTGAAAAGCCAGTCTAAATCAGAGCATGTTAAATAATAGCATGTCAGTTCAGCATGTGGAGCACAGAAGCACGAGAAATATCAGAGCATGACAACGGTCGCTGCGTGGCCTTGGCAGCAATCAGCACACATGCGCGTGCAACACAATCTGCGCGCTGAGGATTAACACGCCGTTCTCTCGCCAGGACCCGCAAAACCCTGCGAGGAGCCACGGGGACAAGAGCGCAACACGAGACAGTGACAGCTTTCCCAGAAAGACAATAATGGAGCTCGTTTGCATCTTTCAGCCGTCTAAACAGGGAACAAATGTTACACAATGAGTTCTCAGAAGGTCACACTGCATTGTTCACTGGTGACAAGAGCAATCAGAAGAGCTTGACAAACAAGTATAGCTGTCTAAACCTCGCAGAGGACACTTGATGTGTAGATGATTAGGGATTGATCTGCTAAGTCCAGATAATTCTACAGAGAAAGAACCAGAAGTGACTGGAGTTAATGCATCAGTGTGGATCAGAACAGAGACTCCATCATTAGCTGAAAGAATAATAACCAAACACTTTGTTTTTCTTCTTTATGTGAACTGGAGTGAGAATAATATAATTCACTTGACTATTTTTGGACCTGTGAGATGCCACACTGTGTTTGTGTCAAACTCAAACAGAAACACAATATTCATCTGCTAGCCGGCAAAACCTTGAGCCCTGAATGATAGACAGGTACACAGACAGACAGGTAAATAGATAGACAGATATACTGATACTTTATAGGACTGCATCTACATTACATTCCTATATGAAAGTGGCTGTTTTGCATCTGTGCAACTGCTTCAATTAAAGATCCACACTGTGGCATACGGACGCATTTTAACGAGATGCTTAATGAACGCAGTGACTAATGCAGATTCGTACCACGAGGTGAGAATGACGCGTCTGTTCGGTTGCGCTCCAGCTGAGAGCTGATTCATGAGTTTCGAGCGAGGCCTGATGGCAGAACTCACAAGTACGTCAACGCTTTCCTGAACACGGCAGCAGTTATCAGAGCAGCTGAACACGCTCGGCCCCTGCAGTGAGCTATTTCTGCTGTATCTGTCCTACAGGTATGAGTGTGACCTCTGAACTCAGAGTTGTTGGAGTTATCTATCCACCCACCGCATGCACCCGGCCTCCTCCTCTGTCCTCCAACAGCACGAGGGGCTAGAACGAAACCTGCAAAAGAGCCGTACACAGCACCCACACACGCACTCAACACAGAGCTACTGATGGAGCCTAAATGCAGAAACAACAGGCTTCATACTTGCATAATCTTAACTCACATAAATAACTTTTATAAAGATACAGCTCAACAAAAAGCAGAGAGTGGATGAGACACTATTTTCTTAACTGTCACATGTTTTATTACGCTGCTCTTTATAGTAAAGCTTGAAGCAGAGAGCAAATCAACACACGTGACCTGTGCTCTGCCCGTGTCATCACAGAACAGCGATCTGATTGGCAGAGGAATTCTCAAGGTCACAAAATGGTTGTTATGCTCAAGAACATTTAGGTTTGCAAAGCAGTGCATTCTTTTAAAGACGACAATCATAAATAAGAACAAAACTGTTTCTTGCGTGATTAGAGAAGACGGCTAACTCTACCCCAGCCACTGTGAATCTCCTTTACCCTCATTCACTTCAAATCAACCATCTGTGGATCCTTGTTGACAGCACCAGGGCCATCAAACACCTGCCGGACCCCGGCACATGCCGCAGGGCTCTGTGGTGATAGGCGATGGGTACCAGGTCCAGCAGAATGTTGCATGGCATTTTGGGTGCTTGAATTCCTGTTGTGTGCTGATGGGTCGGGCCAATCGCGTTCAGTGTGAGAGGTAAGGGGTGGTACGCCCTGGTCACTTCCCTAAAAGGACATCTCTCACAGTGAACAAGAGAGACAGCTGTTCAGATCTTACAGCCCTTCCCATTGTCAGTCAAAGCCTGTATCATTCCCAGCCTGAGAAACTGCACTGCTGTTAAATATCAGGTCAATGCTTAAAAAACAGCAACAGATAAATGCTCTTACAGGACAAACTAGTTGATATTAGGACATTGTATCAATGTTTGGTAGGCACTACTGGTCCTTCAGTTTACCCAATGATAACTAAACCCAATTAAAGGCTTGACTAATGCATTTGTCTTGCTATTTCTAAATAAAACAGGATTCTATTAGATAAGAGTTTGAATACACCCCTGTGTTTAAGATGAGACTGTGACTTATTTTGGTTAAAAATGAACAAATAAATCAGTTATTGATCTAGTACATGACAGATCAGTAACACAATCTCTTTATCTGACCCTGATTCACAACTGTAAGTTTATAATAATGATTTATAATTTGAGCTGTTGGGTCTGATTTCCTGCGAATTGTCAGTTCTAAAAAAAAAAAAAGCTCATATTAAAAGAATTACTGTGACATCAGACTTTCATCAACTCTTACACCAGCAGGTGTCTTACACGCCACAGCAACTAGCCTGGAAATATCACAGTGTAAGTTATGCTAATTAAAGCATTAGATGTGAAATGAACCGACTGCAATGTGGCCGCGTGCCGAGTTCAGTTCTGTACACAACTGATCCGCTGTCAGGTTGCCGCTGGCAACATTTATAATTCTGTTCACAAAACAGTCCCAGAATCCACTGCAGCGAGTGTGTGGGACTGCGTCACACTCTCGACTCAAACACAGAGAGA
>JAZGTK010013771.1:0-14120 GCA_036877625.1 Ambastaia sidthimunki | reverse complement strand
GTGTGTGTGTGTGTGTGTACTTACTAGGACAGTCTCTCTCATCACTTTCGTCCTCACAGGCATACCAGCCATCACACTGCCAGGACAGAGGAATACACTGCAGCTTCCCACTCCTGCAGGCAAACTGACCCGGACTACAGCGCAGCTCTAAAACACAGACAATGTAAGCAGCACAATTAATCTCTATAGAGAGAATCCACCTTAAACAAACAACAGGAAAACGTCTCTTTAGTGTTGTTTGTGATCTTGTTTGTGATGCCGAACTTAGAGCATCACAAACATCAAGGACGTGATTGATAATGTCAAAGCAGTCCAAAACTCACTCTATATAATCTGAAGATAACTTACAAGAATTACAGCTTACCTGACAACAGTCTGGCCACAGCGAACTGAGAGCCTGCGGGGGAAAGAGAGATTTACTGATGTGAAGAGGCTGATTTCAGCAGTATAACATGACCTAATCTCTTAAGAGCTACAGTAACAGCCTGTCCCTTTGCTTATCAGGCACTGAACCATAACAGATAATACCAAAAATTCTGGGTTTTCCCAAAAAAGCCAATGTAAGTGAGCAGAAGACTTATTTTGATTAGAATGGAGCATGTGTGTGCTGAAAAACCTTTCACAGCATAAACAACTTTTTAGATAAATCTTGTAAAGAAATGTCTAAGTCATATTATCACCCCAAAATCAAAGAAAACGTAAATGAAACCTATTTTTGCATTTCTTCTGACAAACACAAACATTCCCCCACCCACCAGCTCTCATTATTATCATGTAAAACACATAATTCTCATACTATAATGTAGATAAAAACCTCATTCTCATTATTTAATCAAACTAGACACTATGTTTTTTGTATTAAAATCAATTTAAATTACAATCAAACAAACAAATGCACTTTATATCGACCTAAAAGTCAAACTGTCTAGCCACCAAATCCACCCTCATACATTAAACATTATTTCTGTTAATTGATCTTTGCAAACACAATTACAGAACAACCTGATCCTACAATCCACAGAAGTTCTCCTGGGACATTGTGACATTTTTAGAAGAACTTCTGGTGCGGTCCAGACGTTCAGATCAATCAATCAACTCTAAATATCAACCAGCCCAGGTCCTAAAGTTCTTCCACAACTACACAAACATCTGAGATGTCTTCAGAGAAACTCTTCTCTGTGGGTCACCAGGGCCACATATCCACCACGTTAACTGCTGTGGACAGTAAGACCCTTTCACCATGTGAACACCTTCTGGTTGACTGGTAAAAATCTTCCCCATGTGTCTCAGATCCACATTAACTACTTTAAACATCATAATAATATGAAAGATTCAGTCAGTCAGTCATTTTAATATGAATATAAACAGCATAATAATATGTTTGATGCATTGAGGTATGTGTTTTGTGCATAATAAAGATTTTAATTTCAAATGCACATTTTTGTTAGTGTATTATAGGTGCTTCAGAGTTTTAACACTTTTTGACTGCAATGTGACATTAACATGTCATGTATTTCATCAATTAATATAGATTTTGCATGACCTGCATGCACAATAACGTAAGTATTGGGGAGAGGTGATGAATTTGTACTAAAAACAGACTGAAGTCTGAAAGTATGTCATATGATCACCACATAAACACTGGGTTATGCTATAATATTATGCACATTTCGATAATAAATACTGTGGGCTAATCTATGCAATGCAAGACCCCAAAACAAGTGCATGCATGCATGCAAACCCCACCAACAAATGCCCTGTTAAACTCAAATTCAGAAAAGACCGCATTTCAATTCAGGGAAACGCAGGCCAACCTATTTATTCATTTGTTTCCATGCATCACGTTGTATGGATAAAAGGAATAAAGGTTGTATTAAAACAGACAGCAGGGCGCATCGCTTCGATCTGTGGCTGACCAGAAAACACTTAAGGTCCGCCGCAATGCTCACGCTTTTGACACGCCATTAAAAACGCCCAAAGCTTTAAAACATAATGCACAATTAATCTGAATAAATCATAACATCGCAACGGGTTTAAAGGCCCTTATAAACCTCTATGCAGTTTGGTCCTTTGTGACCGACTTTAAGCTCATCTGCAAGCCCTAAACCAGCCAGCCCAGCCTCCAACCGAGCACAACGCGTTTATTAAAGCCTCGTTTTTACCTGTTTGTGGCGGATCTGTTAGTGTTAAAATAACGAGGAGAAGCACAAAACCACCGCTGTCAGTCTTCGGCAACATTTAGCCTCCATTCATAGCAGCTTAACGCCGGAGAAAATGAGACCAAATGTACGTGTAACAGCCCAGACGATGAAAAATAAACCCAAACGCACAACGTTTGTGGATTTTTTTATATTGCGACGATTGAAAATGAGCTTTAATGCTCCGGTTTGTTTATTTCAGTTAACTGTGATCGAGGTAAAGCGGTCCATGTCTGTTTCCTCTGGCTCGGTAAACGGGTTTAGGACGGATATAAAACAAGATGGCTTCACCATCCCATCAAAACAATCTGACCCATGTTCTCCAGCCCACAGCCGAGGGAGGTGTTTTAATATACGACATTTCCCTCATTTCTGCTGTTTTCTTTTTATTCCTCTACTGATTTTGCATGCAATACTTAATGCTTTTGTATGTCCAGATATGACCCCAACAACTATATAAATGTTTATAGCTTATTGCATGTCCTTATAAATCGTTTTGGTAGGAAAGCCAGCCTACAAAATAAAAGTAAACGTTAGTGTGGTTAACTATAGGTAATTTTCAAATAGTATCAGTGTTATGAAAGCATAATTTAAGATTATAGTACTTACTAAAATTGTGAGATTAAATTAAAGTTTAAAATGTGTATTCTGAGGAAGGTTTAAGCAGACTAATGTGGCCATTTGTCCTGACATGGATTTTAAACACTGATAAATGCAATGACATGCAAAAGACAAATTAATTTACTGGAAAATAAGCATCAACTCTTTCTTCATATATATATATATATATATATATATTTTTTTTATCACTAGTGTTTTTGCAAAAGAAATGTAGCCAGATGTTCCACACCATAAACTCATCGCATGACCAGAACACTGCATTGATATCGAACATTTGTTTTGTTGATATCTAAAAGTGTTTCTGAACCAAGATTTTAACTTAGCAGCTGTTTTGTTCATTTAAGCATAATTTCCCATGATTTAAAATCAGTCTTAATATTCTAGAGCAAACCTGTGAGCAAAGAAAGTCAGGTCATCTGATGGCTGGAGAGAACACGTTACACCATTAGAGTCACATGTTTCGGTCAAATGAAGGTTGCTGTTAAGTTCACAGAATAGAAAACAAGCACACTCCTTTTTTGCCTCAAGAACTCTAGCAGAGCGAAAACATTTGAAACCGCCCTGGGAAAGTTAAAAAGGTACATCAATTTAACTTGTTAATGTACAGTACAATGTGTTCTTCCTGAGAATTTCTAAAAGAGAGTTTTTTATCATTAATTCCACGCATGACCAAAAATGTACCCACAAGGTTATAAAATGTGAAATCTTTTGGACAGGCTTTGATTCAGCAAAAGATCTTAAACATGAGATCTTGCAGGTTATAAACCATCCTGATACTGGAGAATTTTTGTTATAAAGTGAAGTGACATGTTTTTTGTCAGTTATGGTTACCCATAACCGAAATGTGACCTCTGCATTTAACCCATCCCTAGTGAGGAGTGAACACACACACACACACTCGGGGCAGTGGGCAGCTATCACTGCACTGCCCGGGGAGCAATCGGGGGTTAGGTGTCTTGCTCAAGGGCACTTCAGTTGCTACCTGCCGGCGCTGGAATCGAACCAGCAACCTACCGATTACAAGCCAGACTCACTAACCAGTAGGTCACAACTGCCCCTAAAATGACAAGTCTTGATTATTCTCCACCTGTGGCTGGTCTGTTTAAAGAGATGAGGTTCATAACCTGAAGGTTTTAGAATCAGCAGATGGTATCAATAGCGAAATGACATCAAGCTGCTCTTTAATGCTCCTGTAAACTCTTGAAAAATGTCTTTAATATCAAGATACAGGACTGAAAGAGCAACTACATTTTCCATCTTTAACAACAGCTGATGAAAAAAGATGATATTCAGATGTAGCCCAAACTCAAAGCTTTCTCTTTGGAGTCTGTCATATTTGTAATTATTATAATAATATTTACGAAAATTAGGCAAGTCCCTGTTGACGCAACTATGCCATGTGTATTTTCTCTAAATAAATCTAATGAAAAGTGTATTTCACTTATATTCTCGCCTATATTTACAATAGGTCGTTATTTTATACCGAAAATATTGATATCAGCATTTTATTATGAATAATGAACGAAAAACACATTTTAAAACAATAATAACAGCAACTAATTCTGAACGTCGTGACGTCACACGCAACAATCGCGTTTTCTTCTTCGCCTCGTTGTTTTCGCTGCACAATAGTTTACATTGACTCTCAATCGCCCCCTTCTGACTAGCGGCCGCAGCTGCACATTGTTTTTCGCCCTGCCTGGAAAGGACAAATCGTCTTTTAATAACATGAGCTTTGACCTCCAGTTATATAACAACAGATAATGTAATTAATACTGTCTTAACACTGATCTGATTTAACCTTTGTGGTATGAGATAAATAACTATTACAATATTTGTTTTCTCATCACAGTGAACCTTTGTTAAGTCATTTATATTAACTTGAATGTCTCAGTGTTATGGATTCCTCATAAATAAAGAAACAGAGGACTGGTTTTTATTTTCTTAAAGGAAATGAAAATATGATTTTGTAAGTACCTGTTGCACATTATCATCTGATATCCTGTTAACAGTCTGATATTTCATCAAGTAATCTTTCGTGTTTATGAATATCTTAAAGTCAGATAAATGAGCCACTTTTATCACTATTTAAATGTTGGTACATGTTGCAATCAGTGTAACATTAAATGATAAACATGCTTAGCAACTAAAAAAATATAATTAGAGTGTATCCAATAAAATCATAAGGCAAGAACGTACTAAAAATCAGTTTTAAAGAAACAGTGTTTTCATTGACATTTCTTAAGTACTGAAGTTAGTCTGTCTAAAGCTGGTTGCATATAAAACATTTCCAATCAACATAAAGAACTGAAGCATTTTTATTGAGGACAGATGCAGAACTAAACACAGCTACATAATACAATATAATAACAGAACATCAAGCAGATGGCTAATGTGATCCGGCACATAAGCCATTTTATTTTGCTTGTGCTGTTTTAAAATGCTTAAATAAGGAATGATAAAACAGATAACGCTGCAATAATTGCTTAAAATTGAAGTGCACGATTTCTGTGTTTCTGGTGGCACCAAATTGAATAGCAAAATAATGCTTCCATTTACATTGATTATTTTCTCAGGGTCACTTATTTGTAACAAAACGTACCTTGTGTGTTTTTGTCCTCGAGCTATCCAGAGAAAACAATGTTTAATAATAACGTGATCTCTGTGTTTTTTTTTGCTATTTCCTTTGATGCCACTGGCATTATAGACACACCTCACATTTAAACTGTTATTGGCCACTTTCAGACATTATGGTATGTTTCAGATCAAACCAAATGCAGCTGCAGTAATGTTCAGAGTAGCTCTTCAGCCCGTTGGCAGATTCTTGGCATGTTTCTGCAGCAAAGGCACGTTTTCTGAGCAACAGCGATGATATCACCGCAAATCCAGAACGGTGACACTTCTGTCAGTAATAGTGGCGTGTCGGCTAGCCTGAGACCAATATAATACACAGTATAATTACATAGTACAGTAAAATAGTACATATGGTAATAGCCTGTCTGTAACTCTACAAGAGTTGATGTGTCATTTGTCGGTAGTACAAACGTGCTAGAATTAAACCACTACATCATGTGTACAGTTAAGATTCATAAATATAAATAGGAGAAAAATTAATCGTGAAGTCTGCTAATAAAGCTGGAACTCACGGAGAACAGTGGAGGTTCTTTTGGATGTGGGTGGAACCCTCTTTGTTTGCAGGAACAGATCTCCTTCATCCCATAATCCGTTAGCTGGAAGTAGCCCGTCCTGAAACGTTATCACATTATTCATTTATTTAATCTAATTATCACCCGATTTGTTTATACAATCCAAAGCAATTTACAAAGTGTTGAAGTGAGCGTGTGCATTCACTGGGAATCAAACCCACACCCTTGGTGTCGCAAGCATCGTGCTCTACTCATTAAGCTGAAGACTTACTCATTGAATTTAGGGGCGCACACGATGGCTATAGACTCGGGAAGCATCATTTGATAAGAACAATGTGTGTGCAGGTCCACGCTGGATAAGAAGGCTGTCTGGGTGGGGTGGGTCTAACGTGAAAGAAACGAGAGATTTATTATTGCCAAGTTCACAGTGTGTTACTGCATACACCGAAAGCTGGTGGACTGTATAGGAACGTACTGTAACACAGAAGTGATCTTACATGAATCCAGCCCAGTGTGATGAGATCATACTGATCCTGAAACAGGAAGAGTTCCTCTTCGTTCTCTGTGTCACAGTAGTCCGGCCCTCCACACTGCTTGGGCACGATTACGTGTGTCACAGTAAAAGCGTTCTTCATCTGCAGAGACAAACAAACAATACTGTGCTCTGTATTATCTTGTGAAATCTGCCTTGGAAAGCCTTGTGACTATCTGCTTTTGTGTGTTATTGGCTTGAACTCACCAGCTTGCCGCAGAGAATTCCGCAGGTCTCCACCGCGCGTGCTGTGTTGGCATCTGCCAGCTTTAGGAATTTTTGGCACAACTCGGCCGGCACAAAGAGCTGCCGCAAACCATTAACCAACACACCTAAAAGCAACAAATAACACAATAAAATCTGTGGTATCTGTAATTTCACACTACAGTAACACTACAGTAACACTACAGTAACACTACAGCAATGCTACGCTAACACTACAGTAATGTCTCAAAGGTCACTATGTTAAAATGTCAATGATGAATAAATAAATGCAAACTGAGGGATCTCACTATGTCCTGCACTGATGGAGACACCGGGCTTCAGTGAGCGATCAAACGCCGGTTGGCCAGAAGTTGGAGATGTACGGTTTCCTCCAGGGGGCGCTGGTGTTGAAAACGAGGCTTGTGGAGGTTTACGTACATCAGCCACCAGGAGATCAGAGGGAGCGGTGGGTGACTCCGGGACACTGAACTCCTGAATGATGCGATGACGCTCCTTCTCCAGTTCCTGCCTGCGGATCATCTCCTCGAAGACGCTGTACTGCTCCTGCTCGCGCCGACGCTGCTGCAGTTCAGCCCGTTTCTGCCGCTCGGCCTCCAGCTCCTGCACCCTGACCACCTCCCGAGCCTTGACCTCCTCATCAGCTCTCTGCCAGCATTCACACAGACTCGTAAATAAAACGTACAACTAATCCTGATTGTTTGAAGACGAAAATAAACAAAAAAAACAAGCGTCTAAGATAAATGAAGACCCTCGTGGGGTTGAGGTGGAGAGCAGAGGAAACACAGACGCTGGAGAATTACTGTATTCATGTAACTCTACTGTGGAAAATGTTTATCCAGAGTTTTGCTGGATGAACTCAACCCACCTTCTGGACAATATATTCTGCGTGTTCTTTGTCATACTGCTTCAGAAGCAACTTTTTGAGCTCCTCTGCCTTCGGAAAGGCGATTTCCTTTAATTTCTGCATGAAGAAAAACAATTAATTAGCATAAATATGTTTTTGTGCTTCGTGAACTTTTAGGTTGTCACCTGTCTGGAGGAAAGTCACACCCTACCCTCATAGTTTCTTTCTTCTCAGGAATGTTGGCTGTTTTATAATCTCGATGTCTAGGAAGTTTCTCAATGAACAACCTAACAGGAAATGAACATTATTTGTGCAAGAATTTAAAGTCTATCAGAAACTCATTTCCACATAAATATATGCCACAGAATCTGCTGGACTTACGTGATGTATTTATTGTAAAGAATAAATGCGTGTTCAACATTCCCCTCCTCGGCATAGATGTTGGCCATTCGGATGATCTCCATTCCTGACCGGAAGTATCGCCGGGGTGGCACGTCTTCGCTGATGTCCACGGAGCCGCCCAGCTGGGTGAGAGCTCGCACCCTCTCCTCCGATGACAGACTGCAGTCACTGTGCTCGCTCATGATGTCTCCTGCCCGCAGATCAATAAATCACTTTTGTGTTATGTCTATACAGAATCAATAACTTCTATAATCGGAGAATAATAAAACGCTCCAGCTATTTCCATGCAAAGCCAATATCTTAAAAAACAGTCATTTTGTAATTATTTGTAAATAACTGGACCCAAGGTCATTTTGACACTGGTGTCCCAGCAGAACACTTTAACAATAAACTTGTTGACAACCACAAAGTGCTCAAATATATTTGTGTCCTTATTTTTAAAAAGTGTCTGTACTGTTTTCCTCCAGATAAATGACACTTCTTTTATTTTTAAGTTTGGCTTAAGTGTGAAATATTTTTGTGGCCGCTGTATGTATATTATACGGTGTGAACAAACATCACAGACTTGTTATATGACTAGTTAACACCACATTTAACTTTGTGTTCAGTGAGTTAGTATCACCCATATCTGACAAGCCAGCAGCGAAAACAAACACAGCATGATTCATCTCGTACCAACGTGAAGAAATTTCTTACCTGGTTGAGTCGCACTACGTTTTTAATGACGTTTTAATGTGTTTGTATCATATATACTCATCATTTTTAAGAAAGGTAAAAAGAAATTCCTGTTTATTTCAACATAGGCTGTGATATCACAACACTTCCTGTATCGTATGACGCCCCGCCCACTTTGCGCAGCCGACGATGACGTTATGGTCAGGCCTGACCAATCGTAAAGCACGTCTATCACAGATCTAAACCGTAACCATAGTGATTGTACGTTTGAGACCCTTTTTAATAATAAACAAAATCAACATATACATTGTATTACATTCATTTTGAAAGTCAGTAAATAGCTATAAATTTCCAATTTGTGTTGATATATTTCAAGCAAAAAGCATTTATTGCTATTCTATATTGCTTTAATAATTTCCTCTTTTAAAGAACTGGTTTAAAAAAATAATCACAAAACACCACACCATTACTAAGTACACATTAGTGATTTTGTGAGTAAACATTTATTTAAATTAAGATTTTACACATTTCAATAATGTCAACCTATCTCTCAGGCCAAACAATACACTTGTATCCTAAATCAGTATTAAAGTGTTTAATGCAAGTGATCACCACATGAGTCACAGGCCAAGCAGCCCAACTCTCCTGTCAAAATACAAAATCAAAACTTAAAAATTAAAACTTAAAATACCCCTAATTATAATATTATTCGCACCATTAAACCAGATATCAGCTTTAATGCTACAATAAAAGCAGGTCATAATAAGCCCTCACAGATGTTTAACAGGTGTTTGTTCATAAGCATATGCTGTGACTTTATAAACTATTGCAGCTCTGTTAGAATGAATGTTGAATTAGATGTTAGATGAAACGATAGTAACAGGTAAAAATGAATAAAATTTCCCAACCAACATGCTTGTTAGACAGCAGGTCTATATTAATGACGGAGGTCATCAAATCCCAACTGTTTTTAGACCACATCCATTTACTCAGCCAAAATAAATACAGTTTCTCCCAGAATTAAAATACAAGCGCTATTTTAGTTTGTGTTTGGAAAGCAGCACAGTACAGCGGTTTTGGTTGATTGCTAGAAGCCCCCTGTGTTTCCATGCGGTGTCCAATCCGTCCGGCCTTTCTTATGATGCCTATGGCGATGTTTTTTGTGGGTTCCTTGGGGTCCCATAGGTGCCACTGCAGGAAAGGGAAGGCCACATGGTTCTTGCTGTGATGCACTAAACCTGTAGTAAGGTTGTTGGGTGGGATATGGACTACTGGGCCCCCCCCTAAAGCTCTGGCTGGGGAAAGGAGGTCTTATGAGTCTCATTCCTGGGGGTGGAGTGGGAAGCAGGGGGGGTCGGAGGGGCTGCTCTGGTGGTCCGAACCGCATTGGGTCGTTCTTCTGGTGAAACGGGCTGAGGAGGAAGATTGAGACGAGACTGTGAGAATGTTTAACAAACAGGTTTTTCACGAAACAGCATCCCTGTTAACGTTGCAATGTGATGCATTTCAAAATGAACACGGTTGAAAATGGATATATCCTAAAAAACATTTTAGGACTAGATCCAACACTCTGATTGGGTCATAAAATATTTTAAATGTTAAAAAAAACTTCAAATGTACTTTATTTCTTTAATTTTTTTTGCAAAGTCGTACAAATCATAATCACTACATGCTATATAATGTATTACCACATGTTTTCTGTACAATCATTTCAGAGCCTCTTACACAAACTGCTGGTGTCCGCTGTGCCATAGCTGAGCGCCTGGACCATTAAAATGACCACCGTGAGAATAATCACTTTGATGGGGAGGAACATTATGTTGGTTTGAGGTTGAACATCCCCGAACAGGTTCTTGGTCTGGATTCTCTATTGCCGTATTACTGCATTCAAGATAAACATAAAATTGCATTCAAATAACAGTAACATTGGGAGACGTCAACATTCATGTGTAGATCACAACAGAAGAACTCACCTTCTTTTGGGCCCATTTCTCAAATCATCAAGATAGTTCTGCCTTTCTATTGAGTGTCCCCTTGATGTATTGAACACTGAAAGACATTGTCCAGGTGTTCAGGTGACAATGCCACAAGTGGGTTAGAATTACGTTCATGTTAGTTTAAATGCAGAGTTTAAATACTGATTTTTTGTGTGTGCACTTACAATTAATAGCTTTATTGGGCTCCATCCCCTCAACATCAATTAGGTATCTAAGACACAATATTTCAGCTTGACCACTGATGGATGTAACATCTCATCCACAGAAATAGAATTAATGGACCATTATTACAACTTCCATGTTTAAAAAATTACTTACCGACATACAAGATAGCCAGTGCGATTCAAACCATGTGTGCAATGAACACCAATCAGCTTATCTGTCAAAAGCAAGTTTCTTCATAAACAGTTCTATTCTTTAAAAGGGTCGTGTAAGAAATGTTCATTTATCATTTGAGATTAAAATGGATGCAAATGGACTTAATTAAATGTCAAAACAATGACTTAAAAGTAATAACCTGATACAAACTGTAATATAATATTAATAAAAATATATAATTATAACATATGATATGATAATATAACATAAGACTGCTGTAACAAACTGTATCTTACCATTATCTTCATTCTCACGCAGAAAATGTCGGACAGCTTTCTTGAAGGCGAGAATTGCGGCATTATTTGGCACTTCATGTCCTGCTGTTAAAATCTTCAGGTAATGTAACGTGTGCGGCAAATCCTTAAACAAATGAAATCACATTAAATTTAGAATAATCTGTTAAAGTGCATTAACTTGCCATAGTTTTTGCAGAACTATATTGTCACTTAGGCAGGAGACTGTATTGAGTAATGATTATTAATTCAGAACGCTAACAGGACGTCTTACCTCTGGTCTGTAGTAGCGAGTTGTGAAGGTAAGATCGATGATAAGACCCAACTCTTGGCCTTGTTCCTCTAATATATGCACAAGATCAAACGGTCCAAACACTTCTGAGGCTGGTAACTGATCTCTCAAATGCTGAAACAGAAAGAATACAAGCACTGGAATAAATATACAACTTTACATGATCATTTCAGATGGAAACAAATGGATTTGTACAAAGGTGAAATCTAATAACCTTTTTTAAAGGAACTTTGAAGGCGACAAAACGTGTTCCCGGGATCCGTTTGCCTACTGCTGTATAATCTGTCCATCTAAAACGTACACACAAAGGTTTTTAAGACCCTTCAAACTTTAGTTTAGTTAACCAGTCTTGAACAAAAACGAACCTATCAGGAATGGCATTTTTCTTCTTTGGAGGCATGTCGCAGCTGTTTTGGCTCTTACTTTAATATCTGCAAAACAAAGATATCTTAATAACACCAAACGTCACTGTAAATACAGTAAGAAATGATCTTGACTTAACAATGCATTTAATATAATTATAAATGTCACATATTAAAGTAACACATACAAGTCTCACATCAGGCTACGTATTAGTCTTTCACTTTCACCTATTTGACAAAACAAACCTTATGACCTTATTTATACCTTAAATACTAAAGCGTCATTTTAACTAGCTAAATGCGTTCAAGTTCGTTATTCCGACATGATATTGTGCTCAAATATAAAAATAAACAATACATTTGACTGTAAAACATTGAATCATCTACTTCGACGTCACATACACAAACCGGTGTCCGACTCCCGTGACGTCATTCTTCTGGTCAGAATCTCTGGGCTCTGCTGCCCCCACAGGCCGGGAGGCGATACTGCGCCCCAGCTGTAACACAAGTATACACAAGTATACTCTTGTATAGAGAGACCCACTGTTATGAAGTACGTTTTAGTCGCTTTTATTCAAAGTGCTTTTATTCTTTTATTCAAATGCATAAAAATGCATTTTAATAAAAAAGACAGCAAATACA
This sequence comes from Ambastaia sidthimunki, assembly GCA_036877625.1. Classification (NCBI taxonomy): domain Eukaryota; kingdom Metazoa; phylum Chordata; class Actinopteri; order Cypriniformes; family Botiidae; genus Ambastaia; species Ambastaia sidthimunki. The sequence goes on along the minus strand of JAZGTK010013771.1, from coordinate 1,573 downwards.
TAATAGAAGAAAAGAAATAAACAGCAAAGACAAAGTATTTATACATTAAACTTTTTGTACTTTTTACAATTTTTGCAATTAGTTTAATTGCATTTAGTTTTGTTTACAAATTACTAAAAGTTGAATTTTTTCAGCAAAACTACTTTGGGATCAAATAATAATTGGAGAATCCCACAGTATCACAGCAGAGGCCATGTGTTGCTGAAAACATACAGAATTATGCCCTCATTATTTGTTGAAAAGCCTCAGATTACAACCCTCAGCAAATACATGCAACTAGGTGACAAAGAAATTTATTATTTACCTTTAAGGTTTTACAGGTGTAGAGTCATTTCCCATTTTGCAGTTATGCAATAACTAGTGATGACACATAAGCAATGCCCTGGAAATTTTCCCAATATGGCACGTGATGTCTGACATGCAAATAAGACTCACTGAGGCTGGGTTTTTATAGTGTATGATGCTCAGACTGTTCGTGTAGACTCACCTAGTGAACTGATCTAACTTATTCACAGTTTGTGAGAATTACACTTCATTGCTTGACAAAACAAAGAAAAAGATGTGTCCAAAAGATCCAAAAGAGAGTGTGAGAAACAGAGCATTAATTGTGTCCGTGGAAAACTTCTATCCGGGTGTGGATCTAATCCAGCGGAGAGGCGTAAAGAGGGACACTCGGAGACTTCACAAAATTCTCACCAAACTCGGTTTCTATGTGGTCATTAAAAAGGACATTGAAGCAGATGAGATTTATGAAGCTTTTAAAACAGGTAACGTTTGCCCATGATATACTGAGATATGTATATGACTATTAATTCAACAAATGTTATTGTTGTAACAAACAAAATTGAAAACTCATATAATGTTCTTTTTTTGTGCCGTGCCTTGAGTGTCCTTATGTGAAACACATAACAAAGTAATTTACTGGGGTCAAAGTCTTTGTTTGTTCAAAGGGCTCTAATAATACTGTCCTCAATTATCAGCAGACACAGATTAAAACATAATTTATCACTGACCTGACCTCTTTTTAAACACCCTGTATTGTTATTGTTGACTTAGTGTCATATATATATATATATATATATATACACACACACACACACACACACACACACACAAAAATGACACAAATTATATATATATATATATATTTGGTGAACAGTTATTTTTTTAACTAGTGCAGTTAAGTTCACCGCATGAAATAAACTGTGAAACTGTGAGTTAACCAGTGACTACAGAGCATGTCAGCTGAAATCAGAGTTGTCAGTGGGTTTGAATGGAAGACGTTGAGTAATTGTGAATCAGTCTTCAGACAAGTCAACATTATAATGACAGCTTGTGCTCAGTTTTGTCTGTAGATCATAAATACCTTTTAAAGAAAAACACGCACACACCCATTCTATTTGAATCCACTGTATCCGCTTATAAAAACAATTAATTAAAATGCACTTAACACTTTTATTTCTTAACATCTCAGCTAGCAATTTTAGCTTGTAAGAACATTTCCCTAACGTTTCCATTAAGTGATAGAAATAATACAAATATTATTTTGCAAGTTTTAGGAATATTCAAAATG
>JAZGTK010013770.1:0-14120 GCA_036877625.1 Ambastaia sidthimunki | reverse complement strand
GAAAAATAAGTGAGATTGACATGACATTAAACAGTAATTTAATTCATCAATCTCTCTTTTTCCCTCTGTTCTCTGTGGAATTTGCTTAGCCATTTTAGATCATACGTTTGATTATACATCACCTGAACTTTAAAACGTTTTTCTCACTTCAGTTTTTTATAACTTTACCCAACATCACTTGATAGAGTTAGAATTGAACTCGTCTTTTACGTAAGGGCAATGAATAGCATTAACCTGAAATCAGCCAGTTGAGGCTCTTTTCAAAATGGAAAAGATGGCACAGCCCAATTTTGTACCTTGCGATTCTCTCGATTGTTTGCATCAGAAAATGATTCATTTTGCAGAGGTGTATCTGCCTCATTTAAACGCTTTCAATTTAATGACACGGGACTCTGTCATAGTTTGTAATGACCAGTTGAATGACCAGCGCGCTCAGTCACTCACTTTATATGTCACTGTAGAATCCACTGAGACAACACAAGGTCATGTGATGTGGAAAATATGAGGTCATTACTGTCTGGTCAAGCATCTGATTGTAAGTGCCACTATGAAGGTTATCTGAGCTATTGAGTAAATGTGTTTCCTACTAACAGTCTTGATGACAATAATTTACCTTAATATATAGTATTGATGGCTGCTAATGTATATTATCTTTCTGCCTTGTTTGTATCTATGGAAAAGACACTAAATATGATGTATATAAAGAAATGAGATTTGTATTAAAAGAACATATTAGACCTGACAATGCAAGTTATTGTTTCCATTGGTAAGTAATTTGCAAACATGTAACAGTAACAGTTATGTAACAGTTAACAGGTCAATTGATTTATTTATATATATTCTAACATAATTATGGATATGAAAACACATCTTCTCAAAGTTCCCTGTAAACATTTGTATTTCCTGAACGGGTATAAATTAAAAGTTCATTATGTTTTGAACACTTTATGTTATAGATAGCAAATATTAATAAGTGTTAAAAGTAATTAGTAACATGGCAAGTTACAAAAGATGACAGTAAATGAAATCAATAAATTTTTTATCATGCTGTCTTAGAAATGTTCAAAGAAATAGCAAAAATTAAGGTTTAATTTATATTTCAGTTATTTATTTATTTTTCTATTTATATGCATACAGANTATTTATATATATATATATATATATATATATACATATATATATATACATATACACACACAGACACATATATTGTTATTTTGCACTGCAGCCTCCATAGAAATAAAGCGCAAACAGAAAACACTCCTCTAACAGTTTACGTAATGCCACGACTTCAAACCTAAATCCCTTCTGTCACTTGACAAATGACAAACTTCCTTATGTGCCTGAAAGAATTCAAATGAACGGACGATCGTGTCGGCTAACATATAAACTGTGTAATTCATGATCATAATTCAAAACGAATGGAGGTTAATGGAAGGGAGAAGGTGACAAGTTGATTAAAGAGAGTGTTCAATGAGCAATCAGTCTCAGCCAGCTGACAGTGCAGTCACAACAGACCAGTGCTCTTCACCTTTCAGTGAGCTGCAGTCAGAACAAACAGCACAGACACAGTGAACCAGAAGTGCTTCGTTTGCCTTTTTGCATGAGGAGTTACTGGGTGTGCGTGGCAGCTTTGGGTCAGACCTTGAAGAACTGAGCTGGTCTGAGAACAGAGCGAGACACAGAGGCTGATGAAATACAGAGTCTTTGGGCAGGTGTGGTGATGGAAATTTGTGGGGAAAACATCAAAGTGTGGGGTGAAAAGAGAGCTACTCAAAGTGCCTGAGAAAAATGACATATTTTAAGCCTCACACAAACAACCACACCACACACACACACAGAAATTGCTAATAGGCTCATATCAACAGAAACAATATGCCAAATGCCACCAGCCACAGACTCAAAATAAATAAAAAATAAACCAGTTAGAAAAGGGCACACAGAGAATGTTCTACAGAAACAAAGCAGTCCATGAGCAACATCTGCCACCATTAAAATCGATTTATTGCCTCCACAGTAGAAAATGAGACGACTGATAATCTATAAACATCTGGATTACATTATCAAAAGATGGAGAAAATGTTCTCATCACATTAGACTCTGATTTCATTTCAGATAAAAAGTGGGTTTTATATCAAAGTAAGTCGGAAAACATATTTAAGATGAATTATTTAAATCAAATGAAATCCCATAAAAAATTCTATGTAATGGATGTAAGAACTATTACCAGAACATTGAAAGAGGAAGTTAATTCTGTTCACCACAGGCTCTTGTTGCTTTAAGAAAGGAAAAAGAACTGCTTTTTTTGGTCCAAAAAAAAAGTGCTAAAACCTGGGACAAGACATCCATCCTTCATAATAAACCATAATGTGACACAATTAGGGGAAGTGTGGCCTCTGGCAACAGTTTATAGGGTGTTTACAGAGCACAGATCCCTGAGTGGAGCCAATCTGTAGGGATGATGAAAACCTGTTTGGAAAACCGGTTTGAAATCTCTTTTAATTCTGCTGTTGTATTTGATGTCGTAGAAATGTCATACGCCACTTTTAAGGCTAATAAGAGAAACAACATAAGCACAGTTAAGATTGACTTACAAGAGAACATTATTAGATTGTGTTGTTGATACAGCGCTTGTTTGACTTTGCAATGTTAAACTGACACTAGAGTAAATAAAACTAATTGAAACACTGTCTCAGCATAACTCCTGAATTAGATACAAATGCAATGCAAGCCTTCAGTACAGTTTACTGAAGCTAGAGTTCATAGTGCTAGATTTACAAGACACACACAGTGATAGTATGAAAGTATGGCTTTAGGATAGATTCTAATAATAGGGAGCCCATGGCCCAGAATACAGTAAAAGAAGTTACAAGGTTGCCTATCTGCAAAAGAAGAGCCTGGCCCAACTGCCAGAAGTGTTACCCCCAGTTTCCCAAGAGGGCAGAGTTCAAAGACTTGTGACAGTAACATCCAGAACAAAAAAATAAGAGAGAAAAATGCTAGGATAGGATTTATACACATGCCAAACCTGAGAATTCTTGACCAATCAGCAGCCCACAATTAACATTTATTAGAATACGGTTCTTCTCAGTGTGGTGCTGATGGACAATCAACACCAGGAGGCATTAGTTCCATGAGCCTTTAAATGGTTCCACGTGTTAATGGCAAAAGGCAAAATGAGGGGCAGGAACATTTGTTATGGTCAGGACAGGACCCTGGTCTCTGTGTGCACAGGGTTAAGCTCATGTGGTTTATTTTAAGGTCATATGAAGCTTCCAGCAATATTTGATAATGGCAGGAGTTCAGCAGACAATGACCGACAAATTTGAGGTTGTTTCTCTGGCCCCATAATGCCACATTTATCTTGATCATATTTGCTGGGAATTGAATTGGTTCATTTTGAATTAATGTTAGTGGGGTGCATTTGGAAATGGCATCCAGCAGATAAATCCAAATCAGTCTCAGTGGACTGTGTGTACAAATAAACCAAATTAGAAGTTCCATCTGTTCTAAATAAATTTCCTCTTAAAATCAAGCGACTTACGGTATAACTGTTCAATTCAATAATAATCTGTTAATCAAATTTAACAGGCTCTTTCATTAAATCAATTTGTCACTTATCAAAATTAGATGATGTGATATAAAATGTCTTCAGCACAAGCAATATCACTCAAAATTCAAGACAAATATGAATTCTCACGTTTACAGCCTTAACATCTCCGTCATATTGCTGTCACACAATGTTTATGTATCATTTCCTAAATCTGGTGAACGAGAGCTAAAAGTTGTGATGAATTCCCACAATGCTCCTGTCTATAAAGAGTAAATAATCCTTTTTATTTTGTAGTTAGCAAAAGTACAAAGTCTCTGTTCTGAACTGACTTTTAGGGCAATTAGTGTTTAATAACCTAAATTTGCATGTGATTATAATGAATTAAGTCATTTAAATCCCAGTTAAAGCCTGTTGAAAGGCTGGTTATTTTCTCCCAGACACCAAGGCACATCTGAAAAAATGTTAACACTGTGAATTAAGAATGTATTTTCCATGGCAACCAAATATGTCTCGTCTGTGAGGTCATGAAGTGTGAGTGAGCAGACATCTTAAATATGAATGGACTTTATAAAAGAGTTTGTGACTATGGCACAGGCTGTTAATGACCGAATATGCAAATAATCCAGGTTTTGTGCTTTCATCCCCCTAATAAGAATCACCAAACGTGTTGTTTATCTGTGCCGGTGACCTTCATAAAGTTTCGAAAGACTGTTGAGACACAGAAAATGTGACAGTCCCAATTGGTGAGTGTTTAGATGTCCTGGTGCTGCTAATGTCACGCTGTGAGTGTGATTTTGAGTCAGCTTGAGACACGCTCCTGTTCCGTCAACAATCACAAGCTGTCCTCCATCTCTCCTGCAAGGATTTTGTCATCAGCGTTACAGATGGACTGCTTGCCTGGCCGTAGCGTCATCTGTTACAGCAACAGTTTGAATGAATCAAGGACAGTACAGCGCTAATTCACAGAATAATGTAGCATTCATGAACAACCAACTCCACCTAGGAATACGGTGAATACATGTAGGAATGTAAACTGCACAAGGTGTATGCTAAGACTAGCAGTATGTTAAGGTAGTAAACCAAGTGATTAGCTAAGAATAGTTTAGTTTGATAACTAAAGATTACTTAAAAACAAGATACTTAAAAAAACTTATTACATTATATGAACAATACACTATTTAATATAAAATTAAATTAGGATTTTAAAAGACATTAACAACTGTATTTATGGCAAGCAGTCAAGGCTAAATATATCAAAGCCATTCTAATCAGGCACTGAATAAAGTACCTATTAGAAAGTTTTCAGCCAACAAAATCACTTTGGGGTCCTAAGGCAAACTCATTTGACCTGGCAGACCCAACCGTTTCTGACACCGGCATGTCTATTTACTGTTTCTTTGACAAACAAACAACCAAAAGCTTGTGCAACACAACATGAGTTCTTCAGTCTTACAAACACTGACACAGGAACGGATCTTTGGGCTTTACTTTCACAACGCTAACAGAAGAATTTCAATAGCATGTACAATGTGTTGTTCATGGACGTCTTGGCAAAGCAAAGGTGTTGAGAAGCACTGGCACGTCTCAAAAGAGAAGGTCACGTCTCGCTTGTGTTGCGCGCGGTAGGAAGTAATAAAACAGCCTTTTCGTGTCAAACAGCCTCGTCCAGAAACGCATCACAGCGTCCTTTATGACCTCACAATGTCATTTCTTTTTTATGCAATTCTATTGGTGGCCACCGGAGCAGCACTACCGTTCAAGAAGCTTACTAAACCGAGACTCTCGTCAAGGCAAAATCAACGTGTGCCATGTCAGAACAGTGTTGATGACAGCTAAACGTCTGTGTGGGAGGGGAACTTGAGGACAGGAGAGCATGACAGCTGGATGAATTGATACTGAAAAATTGCTCCCCAGCAATAAAAATGTCAACAAAACTGAGCTGACCTTTACAGCTTGGTATTCTTAGGGGCCTAAAGTTTTCCATGAACCACATGGTACGCCAAGTTTAGTGCACTTATGAGGGGAAGGCTCAAGAAAAAGTAAAAAAACTAAAAGTAAAAATCAAGGGAGTCAGATTTATTCAGTCCCTACAAGCTTTGTAACAAACATTCATGCAGACTTTTAGATAAACATGCTAACTGTTATTAAAGTAAGCACCTAGCAATGCGGAATGAAGCCTTAATACCTTCATAGAGTCACAGAGGCATATCAAATTTTAAATTACTGGCTTCATGCTTACAGTGATCCCGACACGCCACATATGATTTTGTACCTGAGTTTTTTTTCCCAGAATCCTCTCTGGATGATCCAATAATGAGCCATCTGTCATTGTCATTGTAATTAATCTGTTGGTATTTAGTGGATAATGAGATGCTGTCGTGTCATTTTTTTTGTCCTTTACACTCCAGACCCTGGAAAGGGAAATGGGGGTGTCGACCACGTATCTGTGCCACCAGATGAGTTGTTTTTAATTTAAAATCTTTTTATTGTGTTAAACGCCTATTTTGGGAACTGGCATGTGACAACATTGTTTTTGTGCTGCTAAGACGCCGCTAACAAATGTCACGCTAAAGACAAAACACAGACATGCCACCGCAGAGAAGGTTTGTTGACCCCGCCCACATCCAACCACAAGCAATAACCAGATCCAATCAGCTGCAGCATATTTACCGTGAGCTGAAAAAGGTGCCACATACATTGAGTTAATCCACACAGAATGGCTTCTGTGCAGACGGAGAAAATCTTTTTCAATCATAAGTGAAAATTAAATGGTGAGCTGGACAGAAATACCACTTCAGATGGAAATTGCGCTGCCACATACAATTTCCCACGAAGGTGCCGCTCTCACATCTACACCACTTCCTGTTCCAGCCTGTGGATACAGAAGATGAATCTCCACTGAGGAGGACGTGAAACTTTATTACGCTGTGAAGTTGGACCGTCATGCAGCCGGGGCTGTGTCACCTCCTAACGGGAAACTTGGGGAACTGGATTAAGTATTAACACCCCTGTTTATCTTCCTGCTAATTTAAACGTCAAATCGGAAAGTTCACAAAAACCTCAGCCTGTTATCTGACATCTAGAGCCAACAGCAAAACCAATTTGCAGGCAAATGGGGTGAGGATGTGCCAAAACAAAATGTCAGTAAGCTTGAGATAAACGCACCAATTTATGAGTGACTTTTTTCAACCCGTTTACCGTGTAGAGTTTTAATTATTGGTGTTTGACATCAAATGCTTTACGATGGAGGCTTATCAATAAAGAAAACAGCCAGAAGGCTTTTGTATCAATGACTGCTGAGATTTTTGTCATTCAAGAGCTATGAAAGAGAATAAAAATGGAAATTAATGCAAAGAAGGGGAGCATATCTTTAATGAATGGAGAGCTGGTGGATGGTATGACGGAAGGGAGCGTGTGGAAAAGCTCTTCATGAGGAAAAAACTGATGAATTTGAATGATTGGTGTCGGATGTGAGGAGTCAAGGAACATTTTTTCTGAGCTATGCTTTTCACTTTTATTTCCTACTGTCTATTATTTGTATTTCTCCTGAGGAACTTTTAGGAGAAACATCTGAGACAAAGTTGATGTCAATGGAGCAATTTCTGAGCAATAAAATATTACTCTTGGCTATTAAATGAAATCACTTTTTGTATAATTATCCATATGTGAAAAAACATGTCTTTATTTTCTCACCACATCTTTATAAACTCTACAACAAATGTTTTAGTCATCCTCACACCCTCCCCCTCATTGTCACTGAACATTTTGTGTGTTTGAACATTGTCTTTCCAAAAGCATTTCACAGATTCACACTTTATTTTGTTCTGACTGCTAACAGTATATTAACACTGTGATTAACATCATTCTTGCTAACATGCGCTTGCATTAAGAGCAATTAGCATGTGTTATGCTTATGTGTGTGTGTGTGTGTGAGGGGGCAACAGAGAAATCTTGAAACTGAAGTTTTAATAAAAATTGTATCTTGCTTCAGGCAAAATCGCACAGCTCTGCCCCCCCCTGCAGCTCATTCACTCTGTTGGCTGAGCGCAGCTGTGTTGCCAACACAGATGAAGATGTCTGGATTTCCAAATCAATGCTCAGTGGCATTAAAGAAGAAGGGGAAATTGATTGCACCGATGGCCACGGCTCACACCCAGCCCCCTGTTTGTTAATATGGACTATAAGCATGGCCTTATACCATTTATGACAGCTAGCTCATGCTCATGCTCCTGCAGGTAGCTGTGAATGTCAATGGGGATGGTTGCATACTGTGCAAAGCCGTGGATTGTGATAAGCGTGTACCCAACACATGCAGTTACTATCTGCAGATTACAGCTGAGGGACTATGGAATGTTGACAATGCATTGCAGCTTGTGGTGGGAACGTATATCGGTTTCCAAACCAATTATGACAACAGGCCCAGTGTCCCCTAAAGACAGATGCCAAGAGCAAGACATACAACTGAGCACCGCTAATAAAGAATTTCAACACTGTGACTTCTGTGACTACACATGAACGCTTGCTTACGGAAAGCTGATGCAGTTGGGAGAGTAGCCAGTCTGAGAAACCGCCTCAAACAACATAAATCAGCTACATAAAACAAAATACTAGGCTATTGTTTACCAAAGTAGGCTACCCCAGAAGACAGACTACCGCTTTTGAGAGTTACGTGTGGGACCAATGTGTATTTAGTGTTGACCCTCTAAATCTTAGCTCAGGGTGGTAGCCCATTGATTTCTCTGAAGTCTGGAATGAAAAATGCAGTGAGCTTTTACAGGGGTTTATAGATGCGCACCCTCTATTTTTCTAGTCACGAGCGTAGCGTGCACACAGACCACTGAGACCACACAGAGGCACTCAGATGCACAGGTTCCACAGAGAGGTTCTGTCACACACCAACCTGCTGTAAACACACTGAGGTCAGCATCCGTCTCTCCAAACATCACATGTTGCTGATTTAGCTTGTCTACAGCGAGTCACCATCTGTGGAGAAAAAAACTCCCAAACTCCCAAACTTCAGAGAAAGTCGGAGGGAGGGGTGTCTGCTTTTTCCTGCAATGGACCTAGAGAGCTGATATCTGCTGCTTTCAGGTGCCGTTAACAGCAAAGCTGAATCACACTTAATCGATCCATTTTAACTTCCCTCTGTGCTGAGGTCCCTTCAAGATTACAATTACACAGCTCAGAAAATTAGGGTATTACTGGCAGCTAATGGAGGCTAATGACAGCATTTGATACATGCTGACCAGAACTTTCTTTTTAGATAATTTCAAATCTTTCTTTAGATGTCAATGACATCATATTCATTTTTTAACTCATATTTGAGTTTTTCTGATATGATTGTGCCCACTAATAATGTGACTGTAACAAATGCCTACTGGAGGCAAGTTTAAGAACCCAAGTGCAGTTTATGGATAAAAAAAGAAGAGCAAAACACAAAGATGTGATGACTTAAAACATGAAACTCACCAACAGCAGGCAGACAAAAACAAACAAAGCTAAACAAAGACTTTTGAAACATGGGGGCTATATATACACAGCGACTAATGACAACAAACTAATCAGTTCTGGACACATTAGATGGAGGAACCAATAAGAATGTGATACATGGCACAAGGGAACCAATCAGAACATGACGTGATGGAACTACAAGACATGAACTTCAAAATACAACTTTAAAGAAAAAGTCATGAAAACATAAATAAGAAACAAAACATAATAGACATGACAGTGATATATAATCAATAAATAGAAATAAAATGTTAATGCTCCCTACTGGGGTAAATAATCACTCAGTTTTGTTATTTTTTATGAGTCAAACTTGGCTTCTCTGCTGATTGTTAACTGCAGCTGATAGTTGTCTGCTCATATGGACAGTTTAAACCAATCAAATTAGCCAAAATATTTAATAAACCAACAAGGGGTGGTAAAAACAGGCCAAGCTTTTCCCTCTAAGCCTGGTTACATTTCATTTAGACATGTACCAATTTAAGAAGCAACAGTTACTACACTCAAATCATTGAAATAAATATCTGACAACATAATTTGGAGAGATCACACTGAGAGACTTTTGGTTGGTAACCCCCTAGGCAGGTTGGCTTAATGTAAAAAACATAATTCGCCCTCAGCTGATCTCTTTAAAGGGCCGGGCAGCTCAAAGCACATCTATTGTACTACAAGTGACATGATTAACATTGTGGACGCTTAGTGTTGAACAATACTCACCACTCACTATAATGGGACTCTGGCTAAATGCCACAATGTCTTTGAAGGCAGATGCGAAGGCTTTATGATTAAACTCATTACCACACTGAGGCATCTGGGTATCATTACACTGAAACGATACGTTTCCCTTAATCAAAACATGATAGGTGCAGCGATTTAATTATTTGTTGGTCTGACAAAAAGGCCAAAGCAACAATAATGAACAGGATATAACCAGCTCCAAAACGGCCCAATTTAATTCATACATTGAGTCAATTTATGAGTGTATTACAATTGCATTATCTGGGAGTTCTCCAAACCACTTCAGGGAACACAAGGATACAAGTTTGTATAGCTTGTCTTTTCACATTACTTTGATCAGCTTGTATTGTTGCATAATGAACAGAACACGCAGCAGATCATTTCTTTGTCTCTGCAGAATTAATTGCTTTTGTTGATGAAACACTCCCAAACATCAATCAAATCTGCATTTAGATCAGCATCATTTAAAACACAAGACACTGTGAAGCAAGGAGGAGTGTTTAAAATGATCTCTCGCAGTGTGCAAATTGTGGGGGCGTCCCCAGACCCTCGATGGGAGTACAGGGACCCCACATAATGAAAAAAACTCCACTGTGATCTCTTTTACTGAATTAAACTTAAATTGATGTGTGTTCTTGTGTAAAGATACGTGAGGGTAAACGCAAAACTGTTTAAATGTTTGTAACAGTAATGTTTCATTTTGCTGTTCTGGTTTTATTGATCTATAGTTATAGTCCTGGGCTTAATGGTATGTTTTATTTAAACTCACTGTTAACTGCGTCATTTCAGCCCACAAATGTGTGAATCCAGTCTAACCAGTCGAATTTAGTAATATAATGCAGTGTGAATTTTATATAACTTCCATAAAAGACACACCTAGTRTATTGGACATTWGGTAGTGATGTGGTAAGAGCTGAGCTCAGCATTTATTTACAATTCTTTAAATGAAATTGAGGCAGACAGGTAATTTTTGTGCATTGTGTGGTATCGGTGATTTCATTTATTTAGTTATTTATTGGTTCAATAACATAAAACTGGAATAAGGAACAAATAAATGGGTCCATTAAATTCTTTTCTGATTCCACAGCTGTAAAGTCATGAAGATTACATTATTTCAGCATAAAATGAGGCCAGACACCAAACTGTTTTCTTTGAAAGTACATGTACCAAGGATCTGCCATTATTAGTTCAAAAGATGCATCTGTTGCTAATTTTAAAACATCACATTAGAAGTTTATCTGCATGACATGTCCAGTGAAAAATAAAACCAAGGTTTATGGTACTGAACCAATACATTAAACAAACAAAGAAAGTCACCAATACCAGACAATTCAAAAAATTACCTCTCTTAAAGAATTAATTAAATGCTGATCTTAACTCTTATTACATCACTACCTAACGTCCAATATACTAGGTATGTCTTTTGGGTATGTATGGACAATATATAAAATTCACACTGCATTATATTACTGAATTGGGTTTGACTGGATTCCCACATTTGTGGGCTGAAATGATGCAGTTAACAGTAAGCTTGAATAAAACATACCATTAAGTCCACGGCTATATCCATAGATCAATGAGACCAGAAACAAATGCTCTATTTACCGATAAAATATAAATGCATGTTCTTTATAAAAAAGAGCTCATTATCTTTAAATATATGTTTTGTGTTTGAGAATATACAATGATCTTATTGAAATATGTGTGAACATTGTTAATGTTTGATTGTTCCTGGAAATACAATGCTGGGTGTCCAATTAAATGATGCAGTTTTACGGCTGGTTTCTTTGAAATCCAAGAATAGGATTAATCTGTGTTTATAAGGCTAGTCCTGCAAAACTCACTATACATGTATTAAAATCACCACTACAATAATGACCTCTTTTCTAAGCACTGATCCAGCACTACTTCCTACAGCAAGCTTTATGTTTGGAAATATAAAAGAGTTTTTCTAGATCTATGGTACCATACTAGGTAATGTTAAAGTCTGAGGCCAATACTATTGTAGGGTCATTACCAGCCCGCTAGATGCAGAAATTCAATATAACATTTTTATGCTACTACAAATGAAAAGACCAGGAAATCGCTGTATCTCATTCTTTGTTTCTAAGCTAATTGACATCAACATTATGGACTCTGACTCTCTTCTGTAGGGGCTGTTTTTGTAGATTCTTTCATCAAAAGCCAAATGTGTCTGATATAATGATGTCACACTTCTGTCAGCTACACATTTTCATATTCCTTTGGGGGATGTAACACATTTAATCCACAAACCTTTCCACACTCATGTGAGGGTAACAGATCTTGTTATTTAGACTTACAAACAGCCATTGTGCCTGACTGACTTTGGTCTGCTGAGGTCCAGCTAACACAAACACAAACAATCTGTTACTTGCCCTCAGAATGCAAATGTGGTCCAGTGGTTCTGATCCGACTTGACAACAGGTTGCTCTTAAAGTCTGTGTTTTTTCAACCAATCCCAGTTTAAAGCTGCTTTTTTTGTCCCCGTTACCTGAAATATTTTACGTAAATAGACGTCCTGAATAATCACTCTTGTTTTGGTGGCAGCCCTGGGCTCTGTAAACAACATAGAAACAAAGAGTCAGGGGTGCATGACCCACATTTGTTTTAGCCGAGCAGAAAACTAGCCAATCAGAAACACTCTCTGCCTGTGAATCATTTTGCAAAATGTTTGTTGACGTCGGGTTTGATGACATTTGATGTCTTTGGAGGGCGGGGTTTGGAGAGAGCTAGCGAAAACAGTGTCAGTTAACAAAACAACTTACGCTAATTTTAACGAAGAAAATTTTTTTTTTTTTATAATATCTAGGTGTTTTTAAACTTGTTTTGTGCCACTAGGGATGCAGAAGTCACACAATTTATGTTTTAAAGTCTGTTTTGTTACCTATTAAAGACTGAGTGAGATTAATTATGATTTATATCTAAAACACTATTAAAAGGTTATGATTATAAAGATATAAAGATTACTATCGCTATGGGATTTCATGAGTTGGGAGGGCCATGTTTAAAGCAGCTAATCAAAGAAAGATTTCTGGGAAAGATCAAGCAATTAACACAGCAATTCTGTAAAGATAAACCATCTTGCTTAAGAGATGACAACTGTATTTGATGGTATAAAATGCTTAATCTTTTCCCAAAGGCAGGCAGGCTAAAGCACAACTATTTACCTTCTCGCTCTGACCAGAGCATCCTCCCCCTTTCCTCCAGTTCCCTGAGTAATTATGGCAATGAAGACCCCCTCTCTGCGTTCCACCAGCACCATTAATAACTGTTGTGTAATCAAATTATCCGACCTCTCTCGCTCTCTGCTGCTGATTAGTCCACTGTAATGAGCTGTGCTGATGGTCTGCATCAAGCTTTAATCTCTACACTCCCATTAGAGGCCTGTAGAACACGGGGCTGAAGGACCAGCTACGATGGGGCAATGCCAGGGGTCTCGAAGTGCTGCAAAAGCGAGCCCACCTTGTTGAAGAAACAAACTGCTGAGGTGACAGTACTGGGGCTAAGGGATAAATGATGCAACCTTTGGTAGAATAAAAAAGAAAAGTAATTATTTCTTGACAAGGACCACTGACCTGTCAGTTCCTGCACAGGTGATACGTTTAGAGAAAATATCTACCCAGCCTTTGGGCTCCACAACAGAGACCCTTTGTGGTACGACCTTCTTATTTCCTAATATATTGTTCCCATGGAGCAGTTGGATAAATGGCTGCTTGATCCACAGGTGTCAGGGTGAGTAAGATGGCCTTCACTCGAGCTCATGGACGTGCATTGCATGTTGGTGTCATTATTGTTCTGGCTGACTCCACCATCACCTCTCAGCCACTGACATCACCATTACTCACCTGCACCTGTTACTGGACACACAGACATCTTGTGAAGCCCTAAGGCCTCTACTGTGAGCAAGATGTACCGCTGGTGGCCCGTGCCAACGTCATGACTGATTTTCACGCTGTTGCACCATACTGCTGATACTTCAGTGTCATGTAACATCTGCTGCCCCTCTACAGCTCAGTTCTGTGCGTTTCCACTGCAGCAAATGACATGGGCCCCTCCAAAAACCTGCTGGTCTCGAACCAGGAACCATTAACGTCAAAACATTGTAAAATGTTCAAAACGGCAATGTCTGACAAGATTGATGCAAAACTTTACAGCACAAATCTAGATTGTTTCGATAATAATCAACAAAATTATTTACAGCTTTACTTGCAGTATTACATAATCTGATCTGGGGTCATGAAACAACAGATAGCCATCCAACTCCAATAATATAAGTATATATGCACACTTACACACACAC
>JAZGTK010013769.1:0-14120 GCA_036877625.1 Ambastaia sidthimunki | reverse complement strand
CACCGCCTGCCTGCGCTTGCCTCATTCAGTTCTAAGCTAACCCGAGCTGCGCAACACGAGCGGTTTTATAGCTTCCTGGTCGCGACGTCACCCCGTCTGTGACATCACGCCCCATAATTGATTGTTGCAACAGGTGTTTCAGATAGCATTCCCATAGCGTTTCGACGCAGCGTCTCGTTCCCTTCAGGGGACCAGGGTTACATACGTAACCTAAGACATTTCTCTCACACCTACTACTATACAAGGCATTAATTACTGGCAGTATATATTACGTGCATGACTTCAACTACTGTACACCATAAAGGTTTGTGATAAACGTAAACGTTTTTATCAATTATCATTATGTTTTTACATTTAATATTATTATTAAGCATGTAAGGAGCATTTCATAATAATAATATAGGAACTTTTTTTTAGATAAAAACAAAACTGGTATAGGTGGCATGGAAAGGCAATTTTAGTAACTTTGTTTTAGTAACTTCTGCTGATAACATATTTTTTTTGCCAATTATCATTATATTATTTACATTGGTAAGAACAGAATTAAGGTACAGGCTTTAGGGAGACCATCTAGCAGTGCGATCATCATTGTCTGAGTTTCTCCATCAAAAAACCTTACAACTATTCTTTACAAAACCAAAAAAAACCTCTTACTGTGCCATCTTAAATCTTACGAATAAAAATCTTCAGAAATTTGTTTTGACAGAGATGATTGATTGTTCTGATTTTTAAGTTCCTCAGTAAATGGCCTGCGTTTGAGTGTGTATGATTCTTGGGTGGGAGGTTGGGAAATCACCCATGGGAGATGCCCCCTGGAAAAAAGGAAATAGGCCTGTCACCAGCTGGAAAAAAATCCTAGAGGAAACACTGAAGTGTAAGGAGGAAAGGCAGCAGTAGGTGCGGGGTGGGTAAATTCATTATATGATGAAATAAAATTGGATTACATTTAAAACAGAAAGGCAATAGTATGGGTACAATTAAAAGTGGTAAGACTATGCTCAAGGCTAGATTTTGTTGCAGAAAGTAAAGAAAGAAATTTTATTTTTATGTTGAAAGTACTTGAGAAGTTATTCACACAGCTAATCTGGGCCATATGCAGTTATAACTGTAGGCTAGTAAGTTTTCTGGTTTAGAGCTTTAGTGTTAATCATTGACAGGTGAATGAAGCCAACACTATTCAAGGCAGATTTGTGTTGCAAGATATCTAAAGAAGAAACGATCTTTAAAATGAGATACGGCATTAATCCACGGTTCAGCTGTTAGCTGGAAATACCAGAGATCCCAACAAATAAGAGATAAACAAAGATACAAAGGTCTAAAGGGGCAATTTTAAGGCTTTGGTCAGCAGTCTTGCCACCATCCCTGTTTTTGAGACAGAGCTTTACAGCTTTACTTACACAGATAGTTGATATGTATTAGCTTATTTCCTGTCCAGATTAGTTCAAGATAATGTATTCCTTGTATTCATATGAATGCAAATATGAGAGTACATATGTAAGCATGCACAATAATTGTTTATCTCCTTCTGACATCATCTGACTTGTGGACATGAATTACATGCATGTAAAAAACAGCTTATTGCAGGGATTTAGCAGAAAGCGTCGTTTTAAATCATTATGTAAAAACAAATGTTTTCCCTTCCACCATTTAAGGGATTAGAAAAGCGCTTTAACACACCCTGTCTGCCAGTGTAGCTTACTGTATGTGGCCGTGTTAACACACATTCCTACAGGTTTCTGAAGAGTACACGTGTGCATGGAAGAGAAAGAGGGTAGAAGTTTCAGTTAAGAAATGGTATGCCTGTCCATTTAAAGCTGTACTCTGTTACTTTTGCCTCTTTATCATCATCTCTTTTAAAAACATAAAATTACAGGCTACTTTACATACTTTTCTTTAAGAGTCTAAGTCCAATGAAGTCAAACTGACATAAAACTGATATTTTATGCAAAATCAGACCTGGCAAGGAGCCAAACAAAATAGATTGCTGCTTCAACATTAATTTTTAAATTAAAATTTACTATATTTATGCATTGCATTTTGTATTAAAAACAGTCAGATGTCATGATGGATGTTGTGTGGTCCTGCACATGTGATACAGGTATTTAACAGAACCTAGGTAGGACAGCAGTTCAGGCAATGTAATTGAAATGAGAATTAAAGTGATGTAATAATTACTCTGAACAGGTTACAATTCAGAAAAAGCCAGACCAAAAAGTTCATTATTGCTGCCCATTTGAACAAACCCCAGGAGAAAGTTTCTATTTGAAACAAGAAGTTTAAAACTTCTTTAAAAAAGTTTAAAGTTTAAAAAGAAGTTTAAAAATTCACAGAAGTTTAAAACAATGAGAACCAAACACGAAAACAAAAAGTCATCTAACGCCACATCCAACCACATTTTAGAACATACAAGAAGCTGGAAGATTAGATCTCATGATCATAAAAAATGATCACTTCTGTTTTCACTAGCCACACCTTTTTACTTACTTCTTTTAGTGGGCAAATTCAGCAGGATCATTAAAGATCTCCCAATGCTCTTCAGTGTTTGCCCTAGTCTAATTTTGCCACAACTTCAGATACTGTTGCATCTAATCAAAAAGAGAAAAAAAAAGACCACAGTATTACAATATACCACCTACATTTGTAATGATCTTTGAAGACCCGAAGATCAAAGGTGACTCTGATCTTAGACAAAATGTCACACTGACCTTCAAAATGAGTTCTTTACTCATTCTCAAAAACAAAAAGGAATCTGAGCAGTGATAGTCTAAGCAATTGGATGTGGTGCCATCACATGCTTCAGAAGCTATCTGTGTCTGAAATTAACCACAAGGCAACAGGAAACCATGCTTTAGAGTGGGTGGGGGGATATTCGTTTGGAGATATTTGTGTCTGACCCCTAGCCATTATTAAAGCACACATGAAAATGGTTTTATGATAAGAGAAGTCACAGTATCAGGAAGGTGTTGGGGGGTATTCTGGTAGCATTAAAAAAAATAATAAAAGGGTTTGTTGAAATCACAGGACACAAAAAGTGTAATAAATACACACAGTAGACGACATAACCAAAAAATAATTCAATATTTATTTGCAGTACAAAGTCTTGTCCTGGTTTTCCTATACTATACAATACAAAGGGACAATTTTATATCCTTCATAAACCAGAAAATTTAACTGCCCTGTTACCAAGCCCAGTATTATACACATATATAGATTGTATCTTTTAAAAAAAATGTATACAGCACATATAAAACAGCTCTTTGACATTTGAAGCTGTAAAACGATGCCGCATTGTCAAATAAAAATCCCTGAAAAATGCCTCAATGAGGTAAGATATACATTTCCTTATTCACTCATTTATTTATCTTAATGTCGCTCTCGTATTATCGCATCACTGTCTTTTACTGTTATGTAGCTACAAGAAATATCCACAGAAAACCTTGTTCCCGTGTTCTGGCAATATACAAACAGAGAAAAACTTCAAAGATTCTCTTACCCATTGTTACAGATACAAACATTCCTCCACAAAAAGCAGCTTGAAATCAAAGATTTACATTTAAATAAATAAAAGATTTGAAATGAAGTACATTTCAATCCTAGGGTGTAAGAGTTGAAAGGTGACTTGAGAACATTGTGTTCTTATTGAGACTGGGTGACGACTTCTGAAGAGTTGTTTCAAACACGAAAGTCATCCACAACGACATATTAAGGAGATGACTTGCATATCTGCACAAAATGTATATATTTTAATATATATACTTGGATATGATAAAAGGCCACAGGAATCAGAATATAGCACATTATGAAAATCTGTTGGGTAAATTGAATCTAACTAAAATGCGAACCAAATTAATTCATCCAGTACATGCATGATGCCAAGCCCTGTACTTGAGACACCTCTGCTGAAAAGCTACTTTAGTTTCAAAGTGAATGAAGCAATATTTCTGTGGAATTCTAGTATCAAAAGAGGAATCAAAAACCCGAGGCCATTTTCTAAAAAAATACTGCAAAGGGTTGTTGAGTATATTGCAGAGTAACAAATACAACCTTGACTGACCCGTTAAAGACTATTAGTCGTCTATTATTACTACATGTTGATTTCTTTAAAAATAAACAAACCTTTTTTTAATACAATGACTTTTAAAGTGAGATACAAATAGTATTGAACAGTCAGAGTAGGAAAGAATTAAAAAGGTTATATAAGGCCAGCTTAAAGCAACCCTGTTAACTCGAGCACTTGTTCGCTCAGGTCCACTCGTTCGTTTCTGTGGTTAGAAACGCCCTTGCTACACACTGTTTACTGCCCTGATGTCGCCACACGCACACAGGAGCAGCAATAGTAGTTAAAAAAACAGTTCTCAACATTCAAAGCTCATCTACCGACAACTCGAGAGGAACACAAGCCCAAATACATATAGTGAATAGATATACTCTTATTTTGAAATTAATACAATATATTCATACTGTAATCAGAATCACCAAGGCCAGAAGGTGAATAAACCCTAACAAAGACTTTTTTAACAATGAGTTGGGAGTTAGGACTCCTAGCTAGGATTGAAACTGTCAATCTGTCGTTTACAGTTAAGAAACAACGAGCTTTGAGTAAGTGCGTTGTCCCTCGCCAGCGCTGCTCAACCACCCCACGCAGCTGCATGGCCTCATCGCAGCCTAGAACTGGCAGCTCCGGAGGACCTCTGAATGTCTCTTTATGTGTGTTGGAGTACCGGTTTTAAGTGCCAAGAAGAGAAAGGCTTCACCACTGTGCAAAACGCATTAGGTCATTGCAAATGTAGGAGAAAAAAAAAGAGGTTCCTATGGAGGGGGAGGGGTCACAATGTTTGTTTTTGTTGGTCACGACCTAGAATTCGTCTCTGTCACCAACACGACTTTGCTCCAAAGGAACGACTTTGGAGAATATTCTGTGCATGTCCACTTATGTTTGCAACTTTGTAAGGAAATATACAAATATATAGAAACAGACAGACTGCATGTATTGAATGTATTGTGCACCTTTTTGATGGTGTTTTTGTCTTTGCTTTGAAAAAATAAAAAAAACCTGCATTCCAGAGTGAGATTTCCTCCATTTATAAAACAAAAATCCCAGTCAGTTCATTGGAACCCTTCAAGATGAGGGCATTGTTGCCACAAGATAGCAGTTCTGTTTCGCTCTCTTTGAATCAAATGCCGTGCGCTTATTTCTTCTTTTATCAAACAAAGACAAAAATAGAACAGTCAGTTCCATGAAGGCAAGAAAAGCTGCATTAAAATCCACCAAAATAGCTGCAGGAGCTTCAAAGGTTCGCCTTCAAGAGCGGTACCCTTGTGAAAAGCTGCCCCTTGTGCATAAACACCCTCCATACCACCCTTCGCCATTGCTGCTGGCCTGGACCTCCAGGTAAAAACCCCCCTGGAGATGGGAGAAAAACATTCAAAGGGCGGTTGCTCCCACCCAGCTTTATCTGCTGGCCTTCATGTGGACTCCAGCGTGTCTAGCTGGAACATGTTGTGATTGGTTGGCGTGGTGAAGAAGAGCTGGTCGTTGGACGAGCGGTTGTCACAGGGACTGTTGAGCCCTAGTGTCCTCTCAAAGTCCAAAAGTTGGCCCATGAAGTTGAAGTTGGGTGAGATGTTGGACTTCTTGCGCTTGACGAAGTCGTAGGCATCGTTCAGTGACAGGTTGAGCTTCTGCATCAGGTATGCCACTGTGACAGTGACCGAGCGACTGATGCCTGCTAGGCAGTGCACCAAGATGCCACACTTTTTGGAACGAGCTTCATCTGAGGAACAAAGAACAAATATAAATATTGCCCACGCCAACTGATTCACATTTCAGACTCAAAATTAATACAAAATCAATATACTAACAATAAATATAAACACCAAAAATGAAAGATAAACAAACGTATAAATTATACAATACTAAAAGTAGCAGTTTGGCAGCATGAAAAACTTGCATGCCCATGGTCAAATACCAAATGCGGTCCCTTGCAATTACCAGAAGAAATTTGCCATAGTAAGGATGAGGAGGCATAGTCAACTAGACTATTATTAAGCTTATGCAAACATTGTAACAATCAATGCACTTTTATAACAAATCCACCACTGTCAATAACACATTAAGACAATTACTATTGCTCTTAAATTCAGATGTTGTTCAGTGAACACATGCACATGGATGTCTTCAGATGGTGTTGTTTCTTTCTGTATATTTGAGCACTACATTTTTAAGAAGTGACAAATTAAAAACTGTGTCTTAAAACCTGTGTTCCATCCAGTTTATGTTAAATATAAAATGTTAATGACCTTTATGAAATGTCTGTTTGCTGGCTAGTAAACATGACCCAAACCAGCCTAGTTACACAAGGACTTGGTTCTGTTGACCAGGTGGTTCATTCAAGTGCAAAAATAAGTCTCTTTAAAAAAAAATAAAGCTTTATTGCACTTTAAAATCATAAAGCAAACAACATGGCTTAAAAATATTGCTGTAACCTAAAGCCTTTTTCCAATACAGTAATATTTTGTGCCCTGTTATGAAAGTAAATTGCATTACAGATCTCTTTCCTTTTCATTCATAGTTTAAACAAGGCTCTTCAAAGTGAACCAATGTAGTATGTTGAAAGGAACAGCTCCAGTTCACAGCTCAGCAGACCCAAGAGCAAGGTAATCATACAAAGAATAACTACACCACTCAGGACCACCTCTCTGGCCCATTTCAAAAACACATAAGGGGGAAATGCCCTCTTTTTAAACGTTTTCACTTTGTCTGATATGGAATGCAAAAAGAGTATAGCTATACTAATATATACAGACAAAGTGCATTTGGTTTTGTGGGGCAATGACGTACTACAGAGCCATTAGTACCAGGCAAGGCAAAGTATATGGCTATTTCCTCTTCTCCTCTTGTGGTGGATGATGAACAACACTTTCAGCCCAGCTGAACCCTGGAACAATGAGGTCATTTCCCCTAGATTCACAAACTCTAAACACCAAGTCTCTTCTCTTCTTTATACACAGTAAAAGGAAGGTTTTCTATGTTAAACTATAAAAATTCATAAAACAATTCACTTTACACAACACAATTACATGTCCCTGGCCAAACTAGACTTTGCCATTTTGTTGTCTAAACAGGAAGTGCCTTTCTTTACCAAGACCTCCTAATGTTTCAGGTTCTTTATTTAACAGCACAATTTGCATGAACGGATCACATGAAACGTCTTTGTGTGTTTATGCTGCAAAAGCGAAACTGTTCACAGACTGAACAACTACGTCCAGCCACAAAACAGGATGTTGTGATTGAGTTCGTTGTGCACCAATTTGCCCTTCCTTTGTACAAAAGTCATGTGCCTTTCAATAATTTACAACATGACCACGGAGTGATTTTTACTAGAACTTATTTACATGTGCGCAAAAACACTAAAGAAACAGCTGATTACAGCTGCTATTATTTGTCATTCCAAACCTGTATACTGTTTTGTTTCTGTTTTATTCCCCTCAAACACAAAGGGGGATTATTTGAAGAATTTTCATGCAGTTATTATCCATAAGACAGTTCACAGTAACAACAGCTGCCAAGCGTAAAAAGGGACTGTGGTGTTTCTCCATTTGTAAATCTGAGGACGAATGAGATTTAAGAGCTTAGATAGAGGGAAAGGTTTTCTGTGAATAACAAAATTTTCATGTTTCTCACACAAAGCTGTTATTTGACTTCATTCCAAGCCACACCATTCCAAGTCGTCTGATGTTGTATGGACTACTGTGCTGCTTTCTTTGTAATTTTTGCTTGGTTAGGAGCTTGACAGACATGGTCACAGTGAACTGTCATTGTATGGAAAAGAGCTACATGCAGATTCCTCGAAGATAATATGTTTAAAAACAGCAGACGGGTAAGTAAATAATGACAGAATTTACATTTGAACCATTTCGTTAGTCCCAGTGAGTTACACAACTTAACTTGTAACTTTTTAGATTCAACAGATTATATTTCCTATAGCCTTAATGAAACAGAATTGACGGAATGAGAGATGCACACCATGAGCTCGTAAAAACTTGAATGAACACCTCAAACCAGAACATCAGGCTCACGTCACGTCAGGCTCACATAAAGTCCCTGACTGTTACATGAAAAACCACTGACAGAAAATCTATTTTAATTTCAAATACCTGTGGTCTTAAACAGTAAATCACTCTGTAAAATACAGTGGAGTGAACATTCTCAAGAGACCCCCAAAAACTACTCTAATAAAATAACTGATAACTAACTCAGTTTGACTGGCCATAAGCAGATTTACCTAAAAACCATAAACAGCCCACATCTGGCCCTAAGAACCACAATAATGTAAGACCTGTTTTATTCTAATTAATAATAGTTTTTAATAATAGTGCAACCTGATAATTGGTGTTATATTCACTTATCTACATAACACAGCACATAATATACAACCTGAAATCCATTACTAAATTACAGCTCTAATAAATTTTACTTAAATGAAAGTGTGAACACTGTTTGTTATGCAAATATAACCTCATACAGGATGTTTTAAGGAAATGACTTTAAAATGTGTCAACCATGGCCCGCCACAGACAACAAATGTGGCATTACCTGAAAAAAAAAACACTCACACAACCCACGCACAAACAAAAAGAGAAAGGAAAACCATTACCACCCTTGTTCTTTTGAAGAAAGCCCTGGTTTCACCGATTTTTTTTTTCAATTAACAAGTCAATAACAAATTAAAGACTGTTTAAACTTGTTAAAAACCAAAATGTACAAATGTGTTTAATGAATAGCTTTGTTTGTGTGTCGATCCTAGAAAAAGAGGGCTGGTTTGCATTGATTCATGCTCACATGGGTTAGTTCACCATTAACAATGTGGCTCAATGATCTATGGCCTAGACTGATTACTTCTGTACAACACACTAAATAATTTACATCTACATCCTGTATCACTATTCCGGTAATTCTGTGCTCTTGTTGTACATCACCACGTTTTCTGACCTGGCTGATGCTCATGTGGTTGAGTAATTTCCAAAGAGGAATATCTGTCAGTCTGTGGGTTTACTGTTACTGTAAATCTTGAGTAAAATAAAACACTTCTCAGCTTTGAAAATCTTTTTGGGCGATTTGGTGCTGCCACACTGTTTTAACACATTTTACAACAAGGCAGTGAAAACCTTTTAGAAGACTTTGTATTTTGTGGTTAAAGTTTGTCTACACCCGAAGTTTGGAGTATTGTGAGGAATAGATTGTGTATGGGTGAATGTAGCAGTTTCATAATTGTAAAGATACAAACATGTTCTTTTGTTATATCCAGTCTTCATATGCAAAATGAAATGAAAAAATGAACAAAATAATGACTTGAATAACTAAATGACACTTACCTATGAAAGAAATGGCTTCAGGGAAAAACTGAGATAGGTTTTGGCTCCAGTGATCAGAAATGGGAATTTGCTTGTACTTAAATTCCCCATCATGCTCGAACATGTTAGGCAGGTTGGGAGTTACGTTCAGGATGTACTTGATGTTGTACTTGCCGAGAACATCCAAGTTGGTGGAGTCTTTGGCACAACCCAGGTAAAGGTAGGGTAAAATTTGGACTGGGAATGCTGGTTGATTATTGGGTAAGGGGCTGCCCTCTGACTCCGTGGCACTACCTGGTTCCCGGTCTGACTCTCCATCAGAACAATCTGAACTAATCCGTAGTCCTCCGAGGCCCAAAACGGATGAGGGTGGAGAGCTGCTTGGACAGGAGCAGTCCAAGTTAGTTTCGCAGTGCTCTGGGTATTCGGATTGAAACTTGTTAAATCCTCCTAGAACAAGCCAGATAATATATGATTACTATTAGTGAGTAAAAAGAGGTCACAAATAATATTAAATTAATCAATTAAAAACCTTACAAATATTCCATAACAGATCATTGGTTACTCTGCATTTGCATAATTTAAATAAGAGATTTATTTATAGAAATTATGAAACATGCATATATGTACACAATATATTGATCTGTTTGAAGGTTTATTAATGTATAAATTCATTAAACTAATTATATTGTCAGCAAAAAGTCTATTATAGGTTTTAGCCTAGTAAAGTGTTAAATTTTAGTCACGTTGCGCAGCTGTACTGCGTTTCACAAAAGCTCATGAGTGCAACTCCACTTATTTTGTGAATGGTGGCGATGCAGAGAATTACACAAACCAACAACCATTTTGCAGCTAAACGGCAAACATATGCTTATATTTGCATGGAATATCGAATAAAATCCGTAAATATATAGATAAACGTTAAACTGCGTCGCAATTCAGCCTTTTGGTCGTTCATTCATGAATCGCCTGCTTTACTTCTGAAAGACAACATGGCGGAGCCATTTTAGGAAATTAATTGGAAACATCTTTGTTTCCAAAACCTTTTTTACAGTTTGTCGCCAAAAGACGTTATCTTAGAAAGAAACGCTTTGAAATAACAAATCACGATTTTAGGGTCAAATAAATAGGTCACTCTTATGTCTTAAAGACTGAAAAATGTAAAATATTTTCAGGTAAGTCGAACATCTGAAGTTTATGGCTGTTCAACACGCAAGTGAATCACTGTATTTGAATAGTTACACTTTCATAATCTAAGTCAATGTTTTACCACCGCGCTTGTAAACGTGACAGCTTTGTACACTGTTGGATTTAAAACTTCAAAAACGTTATTTTCTGATTATAAACGTGTAGGGGTTAATTAAAACCAATTAAACATTTGAATATACTGTTTGAACATTTAAAAAGATTCAGTTTGAATACAAAGAATTCCGTTAATACAATTTTCACACAAACTCGGCGCTCCTGGAACGTTTAAACTTTTGAATAGCAAATTATGAGAAAGAATTAAATGCGTTCTGGCTCAAAATGGGACGCCTGGGTGATATTTCTCCGATAGTTATTGGTCCTGTTCCTGCCGTATTTGTATCCATGACTTTTACCTTCCAAGTAATATGCTTTACATCCATCATCCCGCAGTTTCTGCATAAGGAGCCCCAGTACGGAGCCCGCAGCTCCGCTCTCCCCCCATTCCGTCGTCGCCTCGTCGTACAGCACCACCGTATCCGTCTTGCAGCGCCTCACAAACTTTTCCTTGTCCTCGTCATTGGGGATGATGGATCGGATGGGCAAGTTGCCCTTCTTTAACCTCCGGAGCATGAGTCCCGGAATAGCCAGGTTTATGGCGGACTCGATGTGCGAAGATTCGAAGAGTTCATGCGACCTGCAGTCGAGCAGCAGCAGCGAGCCCCCGCCAGACTCTAGCTCGTCCTGCAGCCATTCCGCGCTTTTGCTCGACATCATCACGCCGCTCCAGAGAGTATTTTTCATGAGGGAGATAGGGTGAGGCTTTTGTGTGCGATAAAATGAGAGGGAGTGAAATTCAGGCGATGAAAAGTTTCCCCGTGGGCATATCCACACTCGTGAAGTGGCTCTCCTCTTTCAGTGTGATGGCGCTGAGATTGTGTGAGCGCTCACCAACACATCGCGGATTTCCTTCTGTTGAAACGGGAGAACACAGGATTGGCGTCCATAAGAGATTAACGGTCCGGTGTGGGTCCGTCAAATGATGATAATGCCGAAACGCATTAAATGTTTTGGGATGTCGGGTGAACAGAGCAGTTCATGATCGCTGTGTATCTGCTCGTCTGTTTGTCATTTTCGAATGGCAGTTTGACAGGCTATAATAAAAAAACACGTCACATGAGTGGGAGGAGTCTATAGTGGACCATTTAAAGACGTAGTGCATCTTATTTTTCCCTCTCAAAAAATGATTTATCTGTGGGTTTTTCTGGCGTTCAGTTAATGTCATTTAGCTTAAATGCAGTGCTAATTATATTTCAATAATACTATCGATATTACTAAACGGCGACAAAACCCATAGCACCCACATCAGATATATTTACAACCATTGTTTCTCTTCCTAGAAAACAGACAAAAACATTGATGACTTGTCTTGTTCCTAGGACCAATGCTCCATACAATGATTGACACAGTCACAGCCAATCAGGAGATACTTATTGGACAGTTATGTGGAGCATAATATTGTACAAATGAGATCACACTCTGGGCTGCTCAGTGTATAGTAGATAGTCTATAATTTTTGTTGTACACTGAAAATATGTTAAAACAGACAGGTTTGTTTGTGAAGAATACTGTTGTCCTTAGAAAGTATGTGTCTACACCAACACTCCAATTTATATGTACTAGGAAATGACAGTGTACACTGGCCCTTTAAGGACTACAGCTGTTCATCACAGCCTTATTTCTATGAATGTTGGTTATGAATGGAATGCCCCCAGTTTTCTCTTAATGATCAATTCCCTTTTATGCATTGATCCACAAAGTTCTAATTCCTAGCTGCTGTGAATTTGATGATTAAGGTAGCAGCTAAGGTGATTGAAAAAAATAAAACAAATTCATTAAATATGAGACAGTTAGCCCAAAAAAGTACAGCTCTTCAGGAATGGAGCCACAATCATAATAATTTCAATTTGAAATGCCAAAACTGGTAAGATTCCTAATATTTCTGTAATAGAAAAGTCATATTACCTGTAATTTGGAAAATGCTTAAGATGAAGAATGCAGCTTGAGGAGCCAAAGAAGGAACTTCTGATTTTGGCACAGATGGATGATGGGAGAAGTGAGATGTCTAGGCCAGACACAATGGCCTTTTATATATCCAGATGAGTTGTAGTTACTCCAAACTGTCAGCTCCTTGTGTCTTCATCCTCTCATTCCAAAGGCCTCTCACTGGGAACAGAGCTTATTAAGGCTGTTTATTAAAATTATCTTCACACAGCAGAAGCAAAAGACACACCCTACCGAGGGGGATGCCCCCCAGAGATTATGATCCAAATACTTTTTGTCCTTATTTTCAACATTATATTTATTGTTTTATACCTTAACAGGAAATGTTTTCCTTGAAAGGTGTGCTTGTGCTATCTTCTGCTAAAATAAACTTTGTCATCCAATATGACATAAAATCATAAACGACAAATAATTATAATATTCCACACTCTGGGGGTAGGTAATACAGCCTATACCTGTAACACCCCTGTCTGGACTTTTATGTTAGTTTGTCCCATTGTGTGACCATAAAGTTCCTGTTTTTGTCCTGTCTAATTAGTCTCACCTGTTTGTAGTTAGTGTCTGATTAGTGTCTGTTCATGTCAGTCTATGCTTGTCGGTTGTTAAAGTGATGTTGTGCATTCTTCTGTGGTGCCTGTTCATGCCTGCTTCATTCTTGGATTAAAAACATTTATTTGGATTTTACGTTGTTCATGCCTGTTTTTTGAGCGCATCATTACAGAACAACCGACCGAAAAAGTAAGCGGCGCGTATAATTCCGCTTTTGTTTTGTTCTGTGTTTTTTGTTTTTTTGTATTTATGGATTTCAATGATCCCTCATTTCATATCCTCCTGCTGGAGCAGGGGAAGCGCTCTCTCAAGGACTACTTCAAGGAATTTCTAGCCCTGTCTGAATTCACATACTTCCAGGACTACCCGCTGTGTTTTTTCTACCACAACAAGCTCAACAATACCACAAAAGCACAGCTGCCTGTAGAGGGTCCTCGAGAGCCTTCTAGCCTTTGTTGAGTAGGTGCTGTCATCCTGTGGCTCGCCCATGACCACTGAGATCGCCAAGAAGGACGACAGCCCCACTCCTGACCCAGTGCCCAGCCCTCCATCATCTGAGAGTGCAGAGCCACAGCCCAAGCTGACATCTGACAGAGAGCCTGAGTTCCTGGCGACCAACGAGCCATCGCAAGAGTGTGCAACAGAGCAGAGGGTCGTCCCTGAGCCCGAGCCGGTGCCGTCAGACCAGGTGCGTGAGCTGGCGGTGGAGCACAATGTGGATGACCAAGACGAGGGAGACTACACCCACTGCACGAGCACTGAGGGTGAGCCAACACTGGGTCCCATGTACTGCTGTTACCATGTCTGACCAAGACTTCCCACCCACTCTCCCATTCATGTCTGAAAATGTCTGCCATGCTGAAACGGCCACACCGCCGTTGTCAGTCGACAGTCCCTTCGCTCACCCTCAGCCCACCATCAGTGCAGTGGCTGAGCTGCAGGGCTGCCAGCTACCATCTGCGCCGTGG
>JAZGTK010013768.1:0-14121 GCA_036877625.1 Ambastaia sidthimunki | reverse complement strand
GAGAGAGAGAGAAGGAGCTACAAAACAGACCTGTAGAAATGGGCAGGGGTGTAACAATATATTCTGCTTCTGACTCAGTATTACTTTAAGCACTAATTTTTCTGTCCTGCCCTAAGTTGCCGCCCTGTAGCAAGGTATTGCCAAACAAATATCAAAACTTAAAAATAACAATATTCCAGTCAAGCCCCATCCACTGCCCCACTGTCTTTTGATCAACAAACTTTTCCACCCGACTGACCTAATCAGGGGTGGTTACCAAAACCACAGAACGTCTGACATTGATAAACCTATCAATGAACAATCAGCGTCTCTTCTGTTTCCTGTATAAGCTGTGAGCTAATCAGTCCAGCAACAATGTTCTGGCATGAGGGATAATTGCTCACCCAAGTTCCTTCTGCTGTTTTTATTTCTTATCAGGACAAGATTGAGGAGGGCAAATTCATCCTGTTTCTATCAGAGGGGTGTTCTTCAAAAATTCAGATACTCTAAATGTTTTCTTAGCTACGTTAAGACTGTATCAAAAATGGAGGTGTCTACATAGGCAGCACCTCAATCATCATAGGTATGCTTCTGACTAAAAGATCTAAAACCTTCTTTTGGCCAAATTCTAGGGAAGCAGGCCATCCCACAACATATTTTTAGTTAATACGGAAGGTTCTTCCAATGCTGGCTAGCATTCTTTAGAACTTTTGTCAAAGTTATCAAAAAATCTTATATTTTTAATGTAGGAATGCAGTAATGTTAGTTTTTAACCTAAAATTGCTAGCCTGGTTGTGACAAACACAGAGACAAGCTCAGAGATGAAAAATAATTAGAATTAAAAAGATTAAAAATAGTAGAATTATTAAAAACACAAAACGTTTACCCACTATTTATCTGTGCTATGTTTATGCTCTTTGAAATATAACAGCTTTTCCTTAGCAGCAAAATAATGCAGCAAAATTAATTGGGTCTCCTGTAAACTTCATGTAAACAAAATATGTTTTACAAGCAGAGTTGTTATGTTAAATGTTCTTAATGCCACTAAGAAGGTTCAATTTCAAGCTGTACCTTTCACATTTGACCATTTTTGCATTAATGTGATGTCATTATTAGATAAAGTTACACATCATAGTCACGACTCCAGGTTTAACTGATGACTGACATGTTTATTTCAGCAGCTGGATATTTAGATCCAGCTTGTCTCCATAGAAAATATTATTTGGAAATGAAAAGAAACATGACAAAGAAAATCAAACCATCTGTTTCCACTGTGTTTCCTTTCACATCACATCCTGGTCAAGAATTACACATGCTCTCGCAATAATACTGATTCTTTTGTTATGACAGTGTGGCTTGACATTACGACACAACCACTGCTGGACCTGGATGCAACACTGGCGTGCTGTACAAATTTCAAACATTTCAAATAAATCTCACATCAATCTTTTTGGCAGATGCAATCTTACTGTAACTTGTACAAAACCTTGTAACCTTGTACAATATGCCAATACCTTCTGTACAAGCAGACATATACATGCAATCAGTCCATTCAGTGATTGTTAATATATATTTATTCATTTGATTTTGCTGTTGGCTATTAATACGGTTTAACAAATTGTTTAACAAATTTGACCATACACTGTAAAAAATGTTCCTAATTTTAACAGAAAAATAATGTAAAAATGCTACAGTACTAACCTGTTAAACGGTTAACTGTAAAAAAAAAACTTCACATGTACAGTGAAACACTGTAATAGGTTTAGCAAGACATTACCTTTTTTTCTTTAATTTTATAGTAAAATGAAGAAAAATGTAGTTTTGGTAAAGTAAAACGTATGAATTATTCTATATTCTATACTCTCTATCTAAGCTTCTCTGTATACTACCTTTCTTCTACGTTTACCCAGCCTGGCCACAGTTCTGTCAAATGTCAACATACCATACAAACAAACTGTTGTTTAGAAGTTTAAATGTGAGCCACTGGGACCTCTGAGCAATATCCTGCCATGTGCTTTCAACTGCCACTTCCATCTCTGCACCACAGTTGTCCAAATGTGATTTGACAGACCGTCAGGGCTAAGTCTCGCCTGCTTCTAGACAAATGGAGATCACAAGGCCTTCAGGTCATTCATATGCATCAATTCCACCTCATTGTTTAGCTGAGCAGCTCACATCTGAGGTGTTTGATGGAAAGCAGAGGCTTCTTTCAGGAACCTCTTTCCTGCTTGCATCCACCCCTTCAACCATAAGAGCGGCCTCAGTAACCCCCAGCCTCCCACAGAGGTCTCAAAGAGGAGCAGGAGGCTTGTGAGCACTCCTGCATGAAGACTGTCTGTTGTTCACCTTTGCTTTGATTACATGCTCGTTATCTCACCATGGAGCCAGTGACCCTGTACAAGCAGGCCGCTACCTGGGGGAACAATGCTGGGTTTTCAGGATTTTGGTGTCCACTGAGAGGGCTTTAAGAGTTCCTGGTGGGCACTGGGGGGTAGGAGGGTTTGGGCAACCTCCTCCCCCGATTTCAGACACAGTCAGTGGATGAGGAGAAAAGAGGAAGACCGTGAAGCCCAATTTTCTGCAGATTAAATCAAATTAGCACAAGAGTGCTCCTGAGAAAGTGGACTACAGGGGTGATTGCTCTTACTACAGCCCACCCCTACCACTCTACTCCTTTCACTCACTGTCACTTTCTCCATCACACAGCTGTCGGACGGACCCTCGGACAGACCCTTCCTCCTGCGGAAACTCTTCCACACCCTTCACTAATGCCTTGAGGGCAATGAAGGAAAGCAGGTGGTTTGTAGAACAATCTGTCCAGGATGGGCCAACAACAGCTGCTGGACACAAGACCAGTGGCATCAAAGGTTCACCTTGTTGCATCGGAAATACAAGTAAAAGTATCTTGTTTCTGGACTAAATCACATTGTAGTCTGATGTTAGAATAACACATTTGTTTTGAATAAGTGAAAACACACGTCAGCGGGTATCCCATATCCTGAACTTATGTGTCATGCTTGATTGAATAAAGTTTTACCAAAGAAAATACTGTCTTTCTGATTTGAATCACTTGCTTTAAACATTCACCTTCCAAATAACCAGCCTTGACTCCATGTTGAAGTATTATAATACTGCTACAGCCAAATCACTCAATGATCTTCAGGAATACTGTATGAGCATAAACCCAGCTAACTTTCAAAACAACATTTTACTGTATTTGTTAATGGAAATGTTAGAGAACATTCTTACAACCTAAACTTGTTAGCTGGGAAGCCTCATCAAAGCCATCTGAATGCACAGAGAAATGGCCAATAGTTTTTAGCCATTACGTTTTTAACAGAAAAGTGTGGAAATAATGAAACATTTTCTCACTGGTGGAGAGTAAAAAGCTCATGTAAATTAACTAGAAAAACACAAAATGTATTTATTTTTGTCTTTGGGTCTGTGTTCTAAAGCACGAGTGTGTCACTATTTTCTTTCTCCTAACAATAATTAGGACATAATCTAACAAGCCTGTTTTGTGGAACAGCACTAAAATTTCAATTATGCACTTATCTTCAGAGGAGATAATGTTTGTGAGGCAGAGTTCTGCTAAACAGCTTGAAATGTCTCATTTGTTTAAAGAGAAATTTGTCTTACTGATACCAGCTTTACATTGTCTGCCACATCAACTCCGCTCGTGACAACAAAGCCGAGCTCAAGGACAATCACATTTACTGTGGGACAGATCCTTAATGAGAATCAGTTAAAGTCTGACTGAAATGTAAATTGTTTCTTCAAAGATCTTTTTACTCACAGTGTGTGGCAAATTACATTTATTTTAGGTCCCCCAAATGTAATGTTTACGCTTCTTGTAAGCATTTCTCATTATTAAATCTGACCATAACTTTGTTTGTGTGTGTGTGTGTGTGTATGTATGTGGTAACCTGGTGACAAAGAAACAATAATACAAATCTAATCTGAAACAAATCCTTTGAAACAATGTTTAGATTTAGATATTTCAAATAATGTGACAATCCGTTGCCAGATTTGTGTAACAACACCAAAAACATTAGGACTGGTCACCCTGGAAAGATCAGATATGAGTTTCTCTGGTCTTCCTGATTGTAGCTTGTACTCTGCTGCCCTCTAGCCTTAGAAAGTGTTCTTAAACATGCTAAACAAAAAATGTTTTAAGAGCATAAAACAAATAACAATAATTGAAAATATTGAACAAGTGGACTCAGTTACAAGATTAATAAACATAACATTTTATTGTATAGTGCTAACAAATATTATACTTATTTTAGAGTTTAAAACATTCAAAACATAGAAATTCAGTTGTGGGTACCTACAACAAAAGTGTATTATGTCTTTATATTTCTCCTAGGTGATGTGCACACACATGAAGAAAATGGTTGAGCCTGATCAGCTCTGTCCTGTGTATGAATCTGCTGTCTGACCTGCTCCTGAATAAATTCCTCCAACTGTGTGTCTGTTCTCAGCTGAAAGCCTCCGTTCTCTTTGAATGGGTCTAGAGGGTTATGATATGTTGGTTCCATATCAGCCTCCACATGGCTGCATCTATGTGGCATTGGGACTGTAGTAGTTCGCCTCATAAACAACCACTTGCCATCTTCCTGAGAAGTGGTGGTCAGTGGGGCTATTTTGTTTTTTCCTGCACTAGCCACTTTCAGAGATCTTTGAGAGTGTTTGGGTGGGGATCCTCTGGGGCACTCTGTCTCCAGCTGGGCAGAGGAGTGAAGGTGGAAGGGGGTGTGTGTGGACTTTACGAAGCGCTGAGGGTTGAGGTTGTGGATGATTACAGTTTTGGCAGATTTTTTGAAAGTGTTTTTAGGGGTTGGTTTTTGAGATGATGGATGAGATGTTGGGGTCCTGGAAACTACAGTGGCAGATTCTGGATGCTGAGTTTCTCTGGATGAATCTGGACCCCAGGCATCTCGTACTTTGGCATTTAGCTCCATATTGGACCTGGCTATGTCACTGCAGTAGCCCTGCTTTGAGCCGTTGGCTCTTAGTAAGGTTAGATCAAGGGTTAAAGGATGGTGAGGGCCTCTCTTTCTCACCCTTTCTCTGACTGCCTTCTCACTCTGGATGAGTGCCAAGCTTTTGGTGTCTTTATCTTTAAATAAAAAAGCTGTTATCAAATTAAATCTGAGAGTGTTATGTGTTAAATATTGTTGAATTAAAAATGCTGAGATTGACCGTTTTTTACCATTTAAATCTTAATCTGTTAAATGTAATGAATCATTCTGTATTAAATTTGAAACATAAGAAGGCATTTCATTGGTTTCCATAAATGTAAACTAAAACGCTTGTATTTTCTATTTGTATTAAAAAGCCACAGGAACATATTCTGTGTTAGTTATTTTTAATGTAAAATGCTCCAGATCTCTCCAAGCCGTGTTCTTACCCGAGCTGGTGATGGTTCTCCAAGCAGCTGGTGTGTGGTTGACTCTACTTTGAAAGTTTTCACTGTATCCGCTGACAGGTCTGCCTGCTGAGAGAACAGATCTGGGCTTGGTAAGGAACTCAGGCTGCGGGTCGATAAAGGCCCTGCTGCGTTGATAAGCCTGAAGCTTACTCCATGTCGCCGCCCTTGTGGATTCCTGCTGAGCATCTGAAGACCCAAAATCCAGCATCGGTTGTCAGCCACATCACTCTCAATCTTTAGTGTTAAGACATGGTGTACATTTTTATTAAACATGGACTTGTTGAAATATGATTGTTTATTTACGTCCATTGTTTGCTTTCTTACATTTTTACAGATTTAACATAAGTGAAGTCATCAATACACATTCTAGGAGTTACACACTCAAGAATAATGTAATATGATATAGCGCAGATGCATAAATCATAAATAAATTAAAAGAAATAAAATACTTGTCTCCAACACAGGTACGAAGTTGGAAACAAGAAGGGAGATACCTTCTGCATGATGCAGGGAAAGACTTTTAGTGCTACGTTTTTTCAAGCCCGCTTTAGTCGTCTGTTCTGCACTCCAAAGCTCATCGTGGGAGGTGTGCGACCGGCTGAATAAAGACCTCACAGCTGGGGCAGAATAGTCCCAATCGACCTCAGCAAACTGTAGAATTAGAACACTTCCTCTGGTATTCACCACAACACTGAGAGCATCACAGAAGATACAGACACGTACATCAATTCTCACAGCCCAGGAGTGACAATTAAGTTAGTGTGACATTTTGCTGAATGTCATGTGCAGAATATGCGTGATGCGTGTAGAGTAAGCTCACATGCTGTGATGCGTGTGCAGAGAAAAGACAGGGCTCTGCTGCATGTTTGTCTTGATGACTCTCAGACAGTCTCCATTCAGGAAGTTAAAGATCCGGATCTTTCCGTCCATGCAGCCGGTAATTACCCGGAGGAACAGGAAAGACATTGTCAACACCTCTCTAAAATCATAATAGAGAGAATCAATTATGGAATCAAACAATCATGCAGTTGAAAGATATGTGAAAGCTGTATGAATACTGTATGTCAAAACTGTGGGTGTGTATAACATCACTCGCTCAAAAGTGCTGTGCTTACTTTGGATGCTGGAAGGTCCTCAGACACTTCTTGAAGCTACAGTTGGTGCTCCATGCTTTGACCAACCCATCTGATCCCCCAGAGAGGATATGCCACTGGTCGAGGCACAGACACAACACTGCCCCCTGGTGGCCACTGATTTGCTTGAATGAGAAGACAGCGCACCAATAAGAGTGAAGAAAATATTGATATATCTAGTACTTGTTTGATTAACTATGGGTGAAAAAATAATTTGAAGACAGAGTTCTCCAATGTGTCAGAATCCTCCAACAAATTTTATAAATCAAAGGCAAATAAGATTCACAACAAATAGAAACAGATACTGTGGAGATCACAGAGCCTCTCACCCTCAGAAGTGACGCAGTCTCCAAACTCCACATCCTGACCAGACCTCCAGCACAGCTGCTGGTCACCATGGTTTCATTAATCTTCACACATGTGATTGGTTTAGAGTGTTTAAACTTCAGACTGTCAATGCACCTCCTTGTCAACAGGTTCCACACTATAATCAACATAAACAATACAAAAAATAAAATAAACCTATAATTAGAAATATAGATTATAAAATATAACTAAAAAATAAAAAATGTATTATAGTTTTTTTTGTATTAAAGTATGATATCAGTGTAGACATATCAGTATCAGCCTCAGACACTGGACCCCACTGTACTACTATGATTGCCAATTATTATTATCCCTTAAACTGCAACAATTGAATACATCAAGATGCAGATCATTTTTGAGGAATTATGATATTTATTACAAGCACATTTGTTTCTGTTTGAGAATATTACTAGTCATAGTCACCCACCTTTCACTCTGCAGTCTTTGGCTCCAGACACCAGTCTATCTCCATACAAATCAAGGCAGTTGATTGTACCAAAATGGCCATGAAAGATCCCTTGGCAGACACCTGTCTTGAGGTCCCAGCACCTTTGATAGGACAACAGCAATAAAATGTCATGGTTCTTCAAAGCCCTCCATGAGTTTTGTTTTGTCACAATAAATGTGTAACCTGATGCTGAGGTCATAGCCTGCGCTGATGATCAGATTTTTCTCTTCACACAGCAGAACTGCTCTGACACTGCCTGCGTGTCCCTGAATCACTGGAGGAACCTCTTTCAGTGAGGTGACATCCAACAACCTGACAGTACGGTCCCTGGAGCCAACCACCACCAGCTGACCCCCGGCATAATGTGTCACTCTGCTGGGATCTTCTCTAAGGGAGCGGAAAATGATAGAAAGCATTCATATTCTCATATTAATAAACAAATCTTCACAATATCCAGTCACAGGGTTTAAAAATATGTTGCTATGTCACTGTTTTAACAAGAGTGTGTTTTTATTAATATATTTTACACTCCTGACATCCACCTTTCCAGCAGGACCAGAATGTTATATACTCCACAATACACATTCCTTTCTTCCATTCGGACCGTTTTAGTTTTAATGCCTTTGTAGACAGAATCGACATCCTTTTCCTGTGACTAAAAATGCAAAAGTAATGAGTCAAATTTAGTTTAAAAAAGTGGAAAAAAGTACCAGTTTTTGGAATACTGTATTTAAATAAACATAGTGCTGAGATTTTTGTACCACCTCATGTTTGGGGAAAGATTCTCCAAGCTGAAATTTTGTTTCCTCCTTGCTAATGGGAACCAGGACTTCACAGATCTTGGCATAAACAGGGTTGACCTTAGATGTAGAGTTACCCTAAGAATGTATTATAATCAGATTTTATCCACAGGAATTAATGCAGTGTCATAGGGAGCAAAGCCACACTAGTCATATGTTCATTTAGACTGTGACATGTTAGGATAATTTATGTTGTATTACCTGCAGAATCATGGCCTGTTTCCAAATGCTCTTCTTCACCTCAATCTCTGTTAAGATCTCCTCTGACAGGTACTGCCAGTGTCTGGACACGCGCTTGCAGCTGAACAGAGAGGGTTTGTCCAAAAGGCCTGGAGGTGACATTCCCAACATTACAGGCCAACGATTCAAGTTCTAAGTTCAATTATCAAATTTAATTTTTCAAATAATTACATGCAAAATCCATAGTGGACAAGAGCTAAACAATTTCACTGGATATCAATTGGTACCAATTATTTAAAGCTGCAATCTGTAACTTTTGCCTCTATATCACCATCCCTGTTCGAAACTATAAAATTGCAAGTTGCTTGATTAATGTGGATGACAAGTTTAAATCCAAACAGGTGCTGTAAGAAAAAGCAACAAGAGCTCCACCATTCCAGCCCCCACATGCGTGATTTAGTAGCGATTTAGTAACTGACATTTCCTGGAAAATCATACCTAACAGTTCACATTATAAATCATTATTATTATAAACATTGCAAATAACCCTTTTTGAACCCTGATCTGTTCAAGTACTTACTCAATAACTGATTTTTGCTTATTTTTAACCAAAGAAGTTACCAATTGCAGCTTTTGAAAAAGGTATATTTACCTAAAATCCTCTTTGCAATATTTACTGGCAGTCTTCGAATAAAATCTATATGGCGTCTGACCCCTGACAGAGATTTGGACGACCTGGGGATGACTGTGAGGGCAGGGTCATCAGAACAGTCGGACCCTGAACTTCTCATGTTCCAGGGGCCCATGCTCTGCACAGCCATCTCCCCCAGTTCCTCACTGCCACTCTTGAGGGATTTACTGTCCTTTGCTGGATGGCACACATCTAAGTGATAAATAGGTTAAAATATCCAACTATTTATGCATTTCAGATGTCTTAAAGTCGCAAACTATTGCAACTAACCATTAGGCTATGCAAATAATGAAATATAACATCATAGCAGTACATAGACATCTAACACCACTATTAAGAGATTCTGATTTTGAGTCAAACCTCATCACTTACTGTGTTTCAAGCACTTCTGTTTTAATGCATCTGTTTGGCTGCTCTGCTGAGTTTCTTGTGGCAGGCCAGCTGGCTTATATAGAGAACATGATTGGATGAGAAGATCCAGATCTGAGTGGTCATCTGAGGAGTAGGGGAAGCATGACTCTGTCACAGACACATCTGCAAAAAATCAGTATCTGAAAAAATCTGTATTTGTCTGTATCTGAAGTCTAGAGAGTTGCATAATTTTCCATACTGTTTAAGTCCCTTATAAACATTAATCTTTTTGTGCTGTATACCTCCTGTTAAATGGGTGAAATTATTCAATGTTTAAGGAGTGGGTTTTGAAATCTATCTAATAATTATTTTTTATATGTATACTGTCCTTCATTTTATGTATGCATCCTCACCTGCATTGTTGAACTTTAGAAATCTGTGTTTTCCCCATGCAATAAGTATGTGCACCAGATTTCCTAACATGTGCAGAAGGGGGGTATCACATAAAGACAAGACCCCCAGTAGATAGTTGGACTTAGTCCAGTTTGAGCTTTTCCTAAACCATTCCCAGGTTTCCAATACGTCCATGCCATGCAGCTCCGTGCTCCAGGTGGCGTCAATTATATCGTCAGGTTTTTTTGCCTGGGCTCTGGATCTGGCATAGGTGAAATCTTTCCCTGATGTCACTTGCAAAACACTCTGAAGATCCTCCAGGATTTGGAGATTTTGGCACCGCACAAGGATGCCGGTGAGGAACCTCCCCCGAGATGCGCCGCCAGTCTTTTCCATCCACTCGGCGAAGCGGTGCAGTTTGTCCTGGACAACACACGACTGACAGTGTCCGCAAATGCGAAACTCCCCTTTCTCTCGTTTACATGACCAATCTAACACCGAATCCCCCGCTTCTCTCCTTGAACACTTCACTTTAGCCATCTCCTAATAATCCAAGACAAGCAATCCCAATCATTCATACAAGGTTTAAACCTTAAATCCTCGACTTGTAGATAGATCCGCAGAGTTGTTTTATGCACTGGTTACACCTCCCTAGAAACTTCACAAACTTGACGCTTATGTTGCCAAGCAACAGCAGGAGTGATTCTGTTCAAGCTCACCGCCCCATCTTCAGTTTCTTTACATAAAACATAATTATATTTAGATTTTATCCTTGTTAAATAATGTCCGTAGATACCACGTCGATTCCTGTGAATCGAGCATTTCGCTCAAGCGTTTGGATTGAGTAAAATCCATTGACAAAGGCGCAAATGGCGATTCGTGATGCTACAAACACGCTATAGTTTAAAGTTCCTTAATCTTGGTTGGCGTCGTGATCCTTCTAGGGTCGCCAGAAATTGACATGCGATAGTAGCAGATTTATACCCTACCCACTGTACCTGGTATCAATGATAGATTTTATTTTGAATCTTTTAGTATTTTTTATAACTGCAATGATACAACCGCAGGCTACAGCGTCACCCGGATGAACAATGCAGGAGAATCGTTTGCTTGCACTTATTTAGGACTCAGCGCTCTTTTGAGATTATAAAGTGTGCATGTTTCTGTTCCTTGCGTTGCGTAACTGAGTCAG
Source organism: Ambastaia sidthimunki (assembly GCA_036877625.1). Classification (NCBI taxonomy): domain Eukaryota; kingdom Metazoa; phylum Chordata; class Actinopteri; order Cypriniformes; family Botiidae; genus Ambastaia; species Ambastaia sidthimunki. The sequence goes on along the minus strand of JAZGTK010013768.1, from coordinate 3,154 downwards.
TTTACGTCTGGTGAAATCGCTAACAATAAAGCTCTATTTATCTTCATGTTTCTCCTGGAGAGCAATAAATGATGCGCCGCCCGGGAATCGAACCCGGGTCGCAAGAATGGGAATCTTGCATGATACCACTACACCAGCGGCGCTGTGGAAAAAGTTGTCGTGGTGGTCTATGTAGTGTGTGAATGCACCACCCGCAGCTGTACGCAGGTTAATATTTACCCGACAAGGGATTTCACGTAATTATTAAAAATGAATGCACGTGTAATCGCAAAATATCATAAATGCATTATGTCCAAACCCAGAGTTTCCCCCTCATACTTGACCGAGGTAGATACCAGACCGGAGGGAGGTGATGGGTTAGTGGGGGATGCTGCAAACACTGTCATGGGACAGAGGTGAGGGACGGCTATATATACCAACTCCTGCGTGAGGATTGGTTGGATTACATGAAAGTGCTCCTCCCGAACTTTTTTAAATAAACATCACAATATAAAAATGTAAACATTACACATTATAAAGCCATAAAATCTATGTAATTATATGCAAAACGGCTAATATTAAGCAATGTATTACCCTACTTATGCCAGAAAGAATATATGGATAAGCTTTTTTTTTCATTTACCAATGCACAAAATACGTGGTAATCGCTTGTTATTTTAGCTTGTTAATTTATTATTTCCGTGTGTCCGGAGTTTAGTGTTTGCGCTTCTGTTAGTCCTTTTAGTTCTTCATTATATTCACAAGAGGTCGCTGTTACTAGTTTCACTTCCCATTGGAGGCAATGAGAACTACAGTATATTGTGCTTTATGTTTTACGATCAGCATGTCTGATAAAAGTAACTAAATTAAACGGGAGGATTGTAGTCGATGCTGTACATTTGGAATTTGTAAATTCCAATTTACAAATGGGATTTTCCATGCAATCTTGATAGAATCAATAAATAACATGACTACTAACATGACTAAATGACTAAGAGTTTCCAAATACCAGAATTAGAAGTTTTTGCTGCGTGGTTTATTGCCTCTGATGCAATCTAGCTAAAAACGGCACAGTTTCCACATGCAGAATTGTGCTTTACAAAACAAAATTATGCAACTGTGACTCTGGACAAAGTGCAGATTTTTTCATTCAGTGTTGTTAATACAAATGATTTTTGTTTTAAACACTGTGTTTAAAACTGTGTCTAAAACATTGTAATTTACATTGTAACTGTTTATTCAGTTTGTAAATCTGGAAACTTTGAATCTAGAATAAATCTATCATTAAAATAATGGGGTCTTTGAAAGTTAATTAAAGTTAAGAATTTGTCAGACACATCGTTCCTCATCGCCTCCCACTGATCTTTCCCAACAGGTAAGTTGGGCCCTTAACCCTGACAGAATCCAATCAATTGTTGCTCTGCGGTTAGAAGGATTTTCCTGTCCTAATGCAAATGATCAGTGTTGCTTTTTTATCCCTGCCTGCTATCTGTTGATATGCACTAGGCTTCATCCTGCATTACAAAGACCAGCTGTGTTACATAATGCAAAGTTAGGGCAATTTAGCTACAGTCAAGACTACACAGTGGTGATTGAAACAAAGACAAAGTGCACAAACCTTAATCAAAAGAGGAGGAGAGTTCGTGAGGTAGGAAAGGAAGGAAGATGGAGTGACAGAGCGACAGGAGACAGATGGGTAAAAGAACAGTAACAGTTTCTGCTGTAAAAAAAAACAGTTAAGTTGCAGGTTCGACCTTTAACAGGAAACAGCAACTTCCGCACCCTGCATGACAAACTGTGCTCCTCAACAGTTTCATATTCATTTAGAGTCTTTAAATACAGCACAAAAGTACCAGTATTGTTTATACAGGAGTGCTGAATAATCAAGTGTGGACTATCTGTTATCTAAAGGGTGTATATCAGAAACAGCTGTAAAGATAGTGACAAAACATGGTACCAGTCCAAGATGGGGCATCTACGCAAGGGGAAAACTTGCTTCTCCCCCCCAAAGAGGTTAGTAAAATACATCACTATTTAAATATCCTCAAAACCTTACATTTTTTATAACATATTGTAAGTGTAATTCCTGAGGTTGTTGTCTGTTTGTATTGAAATTGTGGGAGCAGAGGAGAGTAGATGAAATGACGTGTTTTAGCATGGTTGTGTTTCTCTAATTCTTCTAATTCTCATGTCATTTTAATGGCCTTATTTTAATTTAAATACTTGACAAAATATTGGCTCTTTTTAAAAGTCTGTTGGTCACACTTTTAATTTGCTAAAACGGTAAAAGGTACATATTAAATTTTATTTTGGCAGAAAACGCTACAGATAGTTTTTTGTTTATGCCCCGTGTTTATCACAATACCACCCTGAGCTTGGGAAAGTTGCTACTGTATATAAACTTCTTTACACATTCCAAAATGAAGGTAATTTTTCAGAAGGTTTTGTCTTAACTCTTTACACTATAAGTGTTTGGTTAAAACACTCATGATGGTGGATCGCTATGGTGAAGTTTCCTTATAGCTAATAAGGAAGTGCAGCAGAAAAGACGTATTTGCATGACAGTGTTCCATGTGGAACACTTGTGATAACTGATCACAATAAGTTAAGCTATTTTCTCATTTATGCATTTCTTACAAAGCTGTCATGAATAAAGGTCAGAAAATGTGATAATTTAGCTGCCACTGTCACAAAGTCTATATATATATACGCCCGGTTTCACTGACAGGGCTTAAGCCTAGTCCCAGACTAAAATAAAATGTTGAGTTGTCTGAACTGACAGTAACTTGCACAAACATATCTTAATATATATCAGTGCCATTGTTTTGTTTTAAGATGTAAACCTGTATCAGCGTTTCTTCTAAGGCAGGTTTATAAAAGCTATTTATGTCTTAACTAAGACCTACTTCTGTCTTAATCTAAGTCCTGTATGTGAAAGCAGGTCAAAGAGTTTAAAGACATGTTGCAAATTCTAGAAACATTTGCATGTTGTTTTATACAATATTATTTCCTGACAATTGCAAAAGTGTTGGTAAAGATAGTTTTTGAAACTATGAATTATTTTTGTTACTTCTGTCTCTAGCCCCACACAGAAAGTGCAGGGCCCAGTCGGATCCGATCAAGACAGGTACTGTACTGTACTGTACTGTACTGTACTGTACTGTACTGTACTGTA
>JAZGTK010013767.1:0-14122 GCA_036877625.1 Ambastaia sidthimunki | reverse complement strand
ACACACACACACACACACAATTGATCCTTCATGTTGAGTCACGTGACTCATTTTACAATTTACTTTAAAAAACACACAGATAAATACATCCAATGCCAAACAACGTATTTGTTTTTAAAATCTCTTTATTATTAGACACCATTAGTCATGTGACAGTATTGTAAGTATAGCATTTGTACAAGTAAGTACAATAAGGCAGTATTACTCCAGCCTAAACTATGAAACGTAAGCTTTTACGATTGGTCAGTGGTATCATGTTGTTGTTTTGATGACATTTGCCATCAGCACTCCCTCAAAACCAGTACAAAATATTTTCATTTCCATCTCTGTAAGCCTTTCACTTTTATTGGTAATGTAACACGGTTTCTTTCTGGACACTTGCTGCATGTTCTCCCCCTCCTTTCACTCTTTATTTTCTCCATTTCCTTTATTTGTCTTTTCCTGTCTTTCACACATACAATACATCATCCTGAAAGACAGGTCCATTGACTTTCCTCTATTTCATTAGCATACAGCAAACAAAAAGGGAGAGAGAGAGAGAGAGAGAGAGAGAGAGAGACATAATGAGTGTGGGTTTGGTCATCGTCATGAAGCGAATTACTTTCCATTTAACTATGAATATTGACCAGATCTGTGCTGAAAAAGGGCCAAACAGGTGCCGTTACGCCCCCACCTACCCGCTCCTCACCTTCCTGTGGCTCTTTCTTTCCTGCTCTGCTTTTATTCAGTCTGTCTCTTATTCTCTCCTGCACCTTCATTAGATCTGTCGCTTTCCTTAACGTGAAACAGCAGGGATGCAATTAGACCTGCAGAACTGACTCGACGACATAATTAGCCTGATCTCTATTCTCACAATCAACACGGGGGAGTTAGAGATGAGACAGAGAGAGAGAGAGAGAGAGAGAGAGAGAGAGAGAAACAAAGGGAGATTGACAGGGACAGGCGAAAACGGGTGGGAGAGAGCGACAGGAAGAGAGAATAAGCCAGAGAGAGAGAGACAGACACACAGAAACAGAAAGCTACAGAAAAATAAAGAGAGAGAGCAAGCAAAAGAGTGAGCGAGAGAGTGAGAGAAAGAGAGAGAGAAAGCAAGGGAGAGCAAAAGAGAGAGAGCAAGCACCAATTCCCTCCCCCATGGCTGCTCTAAAAATAGCACTGCAGTCTTTATCATCTGATTTGCTCCAACAGTTGGATGCAAAGTTGACGTGAAGGTCTGTGTGTGCCTTTCAGTTTATTTCTGACTAGGTACTAACCTGCGTCTTCATTTCTTTGCAATTTTCAATTTTGTTTTCATCTTAGCTCTTCTTTCAGAGGGGGTGTTTTGTAGATTAAACTCTTCGTTGTGTTGCATGGCTGGCTGTATGCCGTGTGATGTATAGTGATGGCTGCGTGTTTGAGAGAAAGCTGAGTTTTCATTCTTCAAATGTCATGTTTCTGGATACTGAGTTAAGTACGAGTCAGACTGTGGCTGCAACTTTCTGTGGAACTGGTGAGATGAGGTGTAGTGTTCCAGTAGCTCAACTGGTCGAGCACTGTGTTAGCAGCGCAAAGTTGATGGGCTTGATTCCCAAGGAACACACATGCTCATAAAAAACGTATAACTGAATGCACTGTAAGAGGTGGTTATGATCAAAGTCATATAATTTAATGGTAATGGTACATAATGTAACATCACAATGATAATATTTCTGCTGTAAATTTAAATAATGGTATATAACCATGTAGTAATGTCTATTTCTAAATAGCCCAGTTAATTAAGTACTCATTAAAAAAGTATTTAATCTGGTTTGAAACACATTAAAAAGATACTTCACAATGCTTTATAAAAAAAACCTTCAAAACCTTCCTGTTTCACAAAAGAAAAAGAATCATACTATTAAATACTGTTAAACACACATAATATTAAAAAGGTAGGAAAGTTCTTTTAATAACCTTTGACTGAATAGTTCCTTTATTTTTATGAGTGTAGATCAATAAGAATAGTGCACTGTGTGCCGGTCACGTGTATGTAAACAGTCCTGATAGAAAACAGATGGGATAAAAAAAAAGAAAAACTTTACTGCATCAGATCACCACTGAAACACATCCAACAGGCCTGAAGGGAAAGAGGACGATTAAAGATAAAGGGGAGTTGGCACTCAGACGAAGTATTTTGGGGACAGGATCCTTAATCTTGAGGGTATATTGTGGTCAGGGTGTCTATTCTGTAGCTTTAAAGTGAACACACACAGGTCCATTGTGAATGATTCATCTTAATGAAAACACTGCTCTGGATACTCTACACCTTACATACACGCCAATAAAAATTCCTTTCAGTCTTTATGCAGAGCACAGAGACAGAGAGAAATTAAAAGAAAAATGGAGAGAGAGAAACAAAAACAGAAAGAGGGACTGTGGCCTTCAGCGCTCACTTGTAACTAATTTTTAATCATCTATTCATCTATTATTTTAACATGCATTCTTAGCTTTTTGAAGTATCATTTTTTTTGCTCTGCAGTCATGCTAAGAAAGCCGTTTGAAACTCGATTTGACAGTGAAACAGAGAGAGAAAGTCTTTAAAAATGTTGAGCAGCCTCTTTAGACTGAACATCACAGGTTTCCCTTCACATTGTGAAAAACACAACCTTTACCTTTACATGTAGCTCCAGAATCAAATACACTATTTAATCTATTGACCCACCACTGATGTTCTATCCAGCAGCTGGTATTGAGAGAGTGGGATGTTGTTTGTTTCAGCTCTGAATGGTGGCACAGCGCTGCTCTTATCGTGTGGGAGTGCTGAACATTCATTAGCAGCTCTAATGAACGCACCTCTGCTAATTAATAAAAGACAACAGCATCTTTATGTGAAAAAAAGGCATCAATGCAAAATGCATCCAGCATGCCAGCGAGTGATAATGAGGCACACACAGCGCATGGATTGCACCGATGAGATCAGAATAATGATGATAAAGTGACTATAACAAATGAATTACTTGCTTCCTGTAATATAAGGAGGGGCTGTTACACTGGGCTGTAAGAACCTTCAGAGATGCATGCTTTTATGTCATGTTGTTCCAAAACCATGTGACTTTCTTTCCCTTGTTGAACACAAAATGAAGCATAATTGCTATTCTTTGGTTGGGTGTGCTTTAAAATCAGTAATTCTATCGTTTCTTTTCTTCCTTTGTTAATGCAAACAAAACGATTAAGGTCTATTTAATCCCATTGCCGAAACATAAACAAAGCACAAGCCTGTTAAACAGACAAAGCATTATACAAAAATTCTAATTAAAACTTTAGCATGAAGACAAAAAGCACACACAGTGCGTGCACAGCTAACACTGAATTAATCAACCTCAGCTACGTGCAAAGGCTGGGGTTAGACTCCACTGGAATGTAATAAGACTCATAAAAAAGCTCATAACATTGAAGGAAAATTTAAATATGTACACAGTGCATAACACAGTATTGTTTTGTGACTAACCACGTATCTATGTTGCCTGCATTTCAACTCAAGCACAACTGTCCCGTGAGAGCTGCTGGGATTGTGTTGTCTGTGCCACATATCACCTTTCTTACGTGAAATACAAAAACCTTAATGACTGTGAAACAAACTGTGAAATGTTTCAGCTGGTGTGCAATCCAAGCACCTTATTTATCTCAACTTATGCCACAGACAATGAATCCAAACTTAAAACATTAACAAGCATTTCTCAAAAGCAAGAGAGAAAGTAAGTGAAGGGTTATATTAACATTACGTTTATATATATATATAATAATTTACTTTCACCCTGGCTTATTTCCCAGGCTGAAACACACAGACACACACTTTCCCTTAAAGGAAGCAAAAGCAGTCTTTTGGTCTGACTTTATAGACTTATTATCTCTGTAAACACTGAATCTGTCTGCAGGCTGACGAATTATGCATGAGCTGTCTGAGGTAAAGATGTATTCTATGACAATTTGTGGGTTTGTTTATTGGTGAGTTAAGCATTTTGGTGTCTTTCACGCAACAAACACTATGACTATATGAATGTTTTGTTAGTATTGTCTTGTTCTAGAACCCATTTGTATTTAGCACCGAGGGCTCTAACACAGTCTAGTACATGTCTGTGCTATTGTTTGCTCATGCGATTATGGAAAACAGCAATGTAGAATGTGACTTTTAGGAGCATAATACATAGTTTAATTAAAACATGGGAATGACATTAGAATCCTCATTGACAATTCAAATAAAGAAAAGGGGTCTTTAGTTTAGATGTGTCTGTCACACATCTTTCAAGAGATGTGATCTGTCACACATTTTTTAGCACTGTGGAAAATGTACCATCTGATATTTGTCTTGGAAGCCACAAGTTTTTTTTATTTGTTTTTCTAACTCCAGAACTCTGGCGAGACGTTCCCAGCACAGCACCACCAAAATGCAAATTTAGGGAACAAAATCGTGGTGGTCTCAGCAATTTTGTGCCAGCTTGTGTTTTACAGAGTCTGCATATGGAGTTGCAACGGACACATTTTGCCACAAATATATTACAAAAAACAACTGGATAACACCCATATCAAAATACAGTTTAAAACTATATAATGCAAAAATCTGTTTTAATGGCATGTGAGAAGCATTTATTGCTAATACATTTTAATTCAGTCACCACAGCCACGTGTACCACAAGATCATTTTGCACTCTGGCAGAAATTCAGCAATGTACACACTGAAAAAACAAAGTATTCTGTTTTAGAAAAGTCTGTGTGTGTGGTGTAGTAGTGCCGGAGGCTTTACTTTTGAAAAGTAATGTGCCTAGAGAACTTAGGTGTTTGTACTCATGATTTCAACACTGTATCCAAGTGAGAGAGAGAGAGAGAGAGAGAGAGAGAGAGAATTATGAAAAGAGAGACAGGTTGGTGTGAGGTTGGCAGGAAAACGAACACACTGATGCCAAACCAGCCCAACACTATTAAAATGCTGAAAGATGGTTACAGGCATCTCTATAGCCACTGTACAAGACACCGATTTCTAAAGATACAGACTCCTCTCAACGCAATCAAAATTGTGATGAAAACACTACAAATTCTGCATGAACATAAAGACACTATACCTTAACCTTCACTCTTCAAGATAAGAGACTTAATACAAACAGCTCAAATATTTAGCAGTGTTCCTGCAGCTCAGCATTGTGGGTTTGATTTCCACTGTTTGAATACGCAAAAGTGTAACAGGACAGTAAATACAGACACACATGCTCGCACTCACCGAGACTCGTAGGTTTAATGAGCTCATCCAGCACGTCGTAAAAGGGAAGTCGCTGAAGTTTGACGTCAGGGTGTACGGGGTGCAGGTTGGCCGGGAGGTGGGGCAGGCCCAGTTCATGTTTGGGTCCGAGGAGGGAGATGGGGAGCAGGGGGGACGGGGGTGCTCCGTGCCCATCAAAGCCCAGCTGAGTGAGGCCGGGGGGCAGGGAGGCAGCGGCGGGGTGGACCCCGGGCAGGGCCAGCTCAGCTGGAGACACTAGCTTGGTGGGGAAGCGTCGTCTGTAGAGATCTTTGATCTTCATCTGGACAGCGGGACTGCAGCCGGTTTTCAGTAGGTGTAAAGCTTTGGTCAAAAGCTCGTGTTTCCTCCCATGTTTGTTTCTACCAGCGTAGCCCAAAAGAACCTGCAGCTCTGACACCCGTAGGCTCATGACCATTTGCTAGAGGGGAGGGAGAAAGATAGAGAGAGAGAGAGCAAGGGAGTGGGAGAAATAGAAATTAACTCACTCATTCTGAGCCAACTCAATGACAACATCACACTTCTTGCACTGAACAGCTCAGATGGCATAGGCCAGACTGTGCACACATGCTAAGACAATGATACATCTAAACACACACACACATGCACAAACACAGACACACTTCCACTGAATGCATATCCTCTCTCTCTCTCTCTCTCTCTCTCTCTCGCTTTCTCTCACACACACACACACACACACTTTTCCCTTAGGCTAGGGTAGTTCAGTAATGGTCTAAGCTATGAAATATGCAGAAGGAACTGCACAAGAATAAAACACAGTTCCACACACACATACAACGGAAGTATCACATTCCAAAGTCTTAAAAAAGAAGACAAAGAAAACTAACAAAAAAGGGCAAATAATGGTAAAAATAAACAGCACACATGCTAACATAAAAACCTTTCAATACAACATTCTTTTGTAAGATGGTACAACATTGTGCAGCATTGTGCAGTGCGGTCAAAGCATTCTTCCTTTTTGTTTATTTTTGGAGGTTTTTTTGTATGGCAGGTCATTTTCTTTCTTAACCTGCCATATTTTGCATAGTTCATGTTGTAAGTAATGTTTGCCTTTGTCTGCATGTCATTTCTGAGCAAATATGTATTAGCCCGAATGCAATAATTGGATGAATATTTTATGGTTCTGCGCTAAATATATTTATACCACTATACTTAGTGCTATCAGAATGTGAGACATTCAACCAGCGTAACAAAAATGTTTCTAGAAAAGATTGCCTACCCTGCTTTAAAATGAAACAACAGGAGGAGGAGAAGAGAGAGGGATTTGGTTTAGGAAAAAAAACATGACAGTGTGCATGTAAGTGAGAGAGAGAGACAGAGAGAGAGAGCACGAGTGAGTGAGTGACTGATAGAGAGATAAAGAGTGAGAGAGAGAGAGAGAGAGAGAGAGAGGGAGGGAGATGGGGGAAGGGCAGCGATATGAGCTGCTTAGCTTCCAAAACAAATGAAATTGAACACACACACAGAGACACACACACACACAGAGACACACACACAGAGACACACACACAGAGACACAGAGCTCCAGTAAAAATACTCAAGCGGCATGAGGCTGTTTGAAAGCAGAGTCTGTCAACAGAGGTGCAGTGACTGCAGCTCACAGGAATGACTCTCAACAACCTAATCAGTCATTAATTCACTTCTGCTCCATCATATTCCAAGTGCCAGGAACAAATACTGAGAAAACGGTAAATAATTGAGCTTTTCAGGCAAAGAGGAGGATTCTGCATCAGAACTCAAGCAGATCCAGACATTCACTCATGGAGAAATCTTTCTGTCTGGTGAAACACTCATTAGCAGGTACAACGTCCTGAGATACCTCTAATAAAAATGTCTGACTGAGATTTGTCTAAAAAACAAGACTGAGAGAGAGAGAGAGAGAGAGAGAGAGAGAGAGAGAGCTTCTAGGCATCTGACCATAAGCATGCACACTGCATCTGTCACAAGTAAAACTGTGCAGAACTGTCTGTTCTCACTCTAGAAGTGAGACACTTGCTTTTTCACATGTGCATGGTGTCAAAAAGTAGCCAAGTGCTTCATATCTGTGTACTGCAGGGCTGCAAAACTAATGCAGTGATTAATCATACAAAAATATTGTTTCTATTTACAATGCTTGTGATCACTTCTGATCAGTTACAAAGTAACTACAACCTAGAGATATCTAGAGACTTTAGGGTCCTCTCCACATGCAATGACCAAAGCTGAGACCAACAAACTGCTTATACTGCTTATACTTAACTACTGTTTTTAAATAAACAACAGAGTACAATTTACCTATCTAATAAATCATCTCTTTATTCAATATTCTTATCCATAACACACATTTGATATATGACATCATTCATTGAAACTGCAATCTGTAACTTATTATGGTTGAAAATAAACAAAAATCAGTTATTAAGCATTGATTATTGATCAACCCCGTTTACCCTGATTTGCAACAGTGGGTTTATAATAATGTGGGTTTATAAAACTGAGCTGTCAGGTCAGATTTCCTGGTAAATTTCAGTTTAGCTTTGACTTTAACATATGAAAAGTACATAAAGTTATGTAATTTTATTTTATAAACAGTGATGGCGATAAACAGGCAGCTTTAATACATACAGTTTGTTCATATGCTGTATGTAAAGTCAACCACCCACATACTGTATATACATTCTCTGTCTCCCAAACTCCCCTCCTGTATCACAGTCCAGTGGATCTATTAAAAGAATTAATAAGCAGGTGCATCTGATAAGAGCAACTCTATGCATTAATAAATGCAGCCCATACAAACAGCACAAAGGTCACAACTACACAGCGTACAAGCAAAACACATTGTGAATTATTTACTTACTGACTAATGCTAATTGTGAGCTTGTGTGTTTGCTTTAGGTGGTACGAAAGGAGGAGAGCTAGTTTCCTATTTCTGTTGAAAATGGTTTTCAAAATTTTCACTCTTTGTTTCAAGTTTAAGGAAATGTGTGTGTGTGTATGTGTGTGTGTGTGTGTGTGTGTGTGTGTGTGTATTTTGGCTCCTGCTGTTCAGGGTAAATCTGTGCCAGGTACGCGCTCTAATATCGTTGACATGGGTGATCTGCCAGACCCTCTTCAAGGTCATACAGATTTTGTACTTATTAAAAACAGAAAGCATGAGTTAAAATGTAACACGCATCACTTACACACCAGAGCAAAACATCAGGGCTTGAAAACGAGACGCATATCCCAGGTGCAGATGTGCGTGTGTTAACGTGTTAATTTAAACGTTTGTGTAGGTGTGTTTGCATTCTGTCTTTATGGGCTCAGGTGCATATGTGCTGATGATGAAGATCCTCTTTCCTAAAGTGTAATTTCAGCAGGTAAAAGCACAGACAACCACTGAGTGTCCCTGCATGCATTCACAAGCTGCTGTGACTGACGACCAACAAACATTTAAGGAGTCACACACACACTATGTCCTACCCCCCAATTCACTTCCATGCACACTTTCTTTCTCTCTGGAAGAGCCTGGAATACAGTTAGTGCCAGCTTTCCCTCCAACTCTCTCGCTCACCCACTCTCCCTCGCTCACTCTCTCTCTCTCTCTCTCTCTCTCGCTCGCTGTGGTCTGCCCCTCCCCCATCATCTCAATGCCTGCAGCTCTCTGACAGATGATCAACACTCACATACTTGCTTTGTGTTTCACCAACACAACTCCAATGGCAAATGTGTGGACTCACACAAACACATACATAACACTATACTATCACTGCATGATCTAAAGGCACCAGATATGACAGCAGTAAACAGCAAAGTCCCCAGCAGAGCCTTTCAACTACAAACACAGTCTACACAAACACTGCTACTAAGGGTGTGTGTGTGTGTGTGTGTGCGCTAAATCGCTGGAGCTCTCAGTAAAGCAGAAACAGTCACTGAGCATGGAAACAGACCTTAAAGTCCGCTGGAAGATGAACAGGTGTTTTTTATCATCAGAATTATTATTTACAAACAGATGCAGTCCAATTAGCCAAGAGTTTATAATGTGGGTTGAAGTGTTTGAATACAGTCTGAGATTTAGTGTCATCAAAATTCTGTCTGATGGTCTAATTTTTTACTCTGTCATTGCTAATACAGAGCATGCACATAAAATCGTGTATTACCAGCGTCAGTGATCTGCCATCTTGAAATAATCTAGTACACGAGTACTAACCAACAGATAGTTTTTTTTCCACTGAGGATACCAATATCTAGAGGGAGGCTGTTGGCAAATTAGTATAAAAGAAATCTTGAAATGTAATGAACATTGACTTTACACAAAGTTCACTAAAACATTTTGCATGCATTATATAGATTGGGAACCAACTGGCCAAGCAGAAAGTATCCATATGTCTCTGACAGTTCACTGATATCTTAAGGGCTTCCATCATTTCATGCTCTAATGCCTGGACACACTCAGACTACAGAGATGAACCTTCTGCAGGAGACACAATGAAGAATTCAACCCAGACCCAAGAGCATAACATGAATCCAAAGCAAGAGCAAACGAAAACCAGCTCACACTAGAGTTTTATTTACTGGAAGACAGATGACATCAATGCGGCTGTGTTTACAGAGAGAACGTTATTAAATTCTATTTGTCAAAATGCATTTGAAAACCATTATACAATGCTGAAAACACTGATGATAATTGCAGGGTGGAATGAAAGTGCACTTCAAGACAGATTAGACAGTGTAATGTGATCAACATGACGGTACAAACTACAGCTCTATTTTAAAACTAGCAAGCTGCCTAGTTGCCTTCTAAGGCAGCATTTTAACCAAAATTAAACCTTGTGTGAGCGATCTAACAAATTCTACAAAGGCAGCAACTATGCCTGTAACTAACAGGCAAATATTAGGTAAGATAGCCCTTCTTTATCCCTAGGTAGACAGCCCATCAGGTTTTGAAACAGAGACGATAAAATCCTCCATTTACAAACATGATTCTCTTGTGTGCCTAAATATCTTAAAATCTAATCTGATGACCATGTGGAGCTCATTGTGTCTCATATCCGAACCTCATTCATGTATACTGCTGTGATATAGAGAGAATTAAACTTACAGAAGACAGGGAGGGTTTAATACATGATTAAGACATGGGTCCAAACAGAGCATGAGTGCTGGGCTGACTACACATATTTATAAGCATATTAACAGCAAATGACCTCAGCAGCAAAATGATTCCACAATGTTCTGTTACAAAGACAATAATCTCCTTCTTCAGTATTCGGTACTGTATTGAGTGTGAGACTGTGTAGTGCAAGCTAATCCCTCAGGAAATAAGTACAGAGCTACTGCCAGGTAAGAGAACGTCTGCTGAAGGGGGATATAACGCACACATACAAACACACACAAACACAATCCCCCACCTTAATCACCTATGTGTTGATGGAGGCTATTTGTGTGGCCAGAGATGGCTGGCTACAGCCTGAGAAAGAGAATGTGTACATCAGTAAGTTTGAGAGAGAGAGAGAGAGAGAGAGAGAGAGAGAGAGAGAGAGAGAGAGAGAAAGAGAAGAATAAATATAGGGCTTTAGATTATCATAAAAAATAAATGAAACTAAAATAACGAAACCCAAAAAAGTGGGTTACACACTTCCTGGCCGTGAGGCACAACAATAACCAAAACTGAATAACTGAATAACACTACAATAAAACATCTGGACTTACACAACAGTTATTTCCTGCAGGTAGGCAAAGGAACAGGCTCTGAGCAACAATAAACTTACATGCTTTCAAAACAACAACTATTATATAAATCAGCACTGGGTGTAAATGTCAAATATATTTGCTTCTGTAAGAATTTTAAAACATTTCCTTTAGTGAAACTGCACTTTACTGAAAGGTAGCATGGATGTGGAGAATTCCAAATATTCCAAAAAAAGACAAATATGTGAGTAAAAATTCCACTTTCAGTGAGTAATTATCATTACTTTTTTTTAATTGAATGCACTTTGCTGGACACAGTAAGCAGCACTCATCATAAGTGTCCTGAACTGAAGTTCATTTAAACAAATTCAGAATCTTAACAAAATGCATCAAATATCAATCAATCAATCAAAAAAACATGCATACTGATCTGATCTCATTTACATACTGATAAATAAGATCTGACCTGAGAAAGATCTGATCATTTGATACACAAAACCACATGCAAACTACATCACATCTTAGGCAACAGTCTACATTCTAATCTCAAAACTTATTGAGCTGCGCTTTTTCTAGACTACAGAAGTGCAGACGGATATATCTGGATACCTTGAGGTATCACCAGTCTATTTTGTAGCCGAGCCCTTAAACTGATACACATCTGCTGTGCATCACTCCCATAAGCAACATGTGATAAACAGTCGACCTCTCATCTACACAACCCACATCTTCATCCAATCTGTAATCTTACTGTTATTCAAACCAAAATAACATTTTGTGCAGCTTGTGATTACTGTATTTAAGTAACTATTAAATATTTACACTAGCAAAATGAAAAGAAGTTTTGTAAAATAGCGGGTTAGATACAAGCCAGATCTAATTATGATTTTTATCTCTCTGTGACACGAAGGAGTTTTTATACACACGCTAAAATAAGAACCAAGGACAAACAGTAGGTCAATGTGTAAGACATCAAAAATGATCAAACAGGACCAGAGAATTAGACCTACTTTTGTGGAAGGCATAAAAAGACAAAACCTTGAATGAAAAGGAAAGATTAAAAGGACTTGTCTGCCTTGCTCTGACAGTCAAAGCAATAATAAATAAATATAATAATTACAGAAGACAAAAAAGTTTTATTTGGACATTATTTGAAAACGTCTCGAAAATAAAACATTTCATATCGATGTCTAACATTTATGACCTCACAGACCCTCAAAACGTCATACATCACAATTTCACACCAAACTGCTCACTAAACCTAACAACTAAAACTAACCAGACATGAATATAATCTGATAATAATGGAAACTCATTTCTTTCTATGAAGAAGTCAACGGTTTGCATCTCTATACAGACAGAGAGATGCCCATGTGCCAGAACAACATTAGTATTACCGTATAAAGATGACGAACTGAAATGTTCACTCAGTTAAATCAAAGTTTAGTTAAATCATTTAACTTAAACTGGTAATAGATTGAAATGTTTCGTATTTCGATGGTAAAACGTAAGTGAAGGCGCTCGTGCGCTTGATTGACAGCACGTCAACAGCGCTCGAGCGCCGCACGTTAAACGACGGAGCTTTCTAGCAACCTACAAGTACAACATCAACATCCCATAAGCGCTTTATCAACAGCAGATGTTACGTTTGTAAATTAGCCGGAGTGTGAAACTAAAATTCAACAACCTGAACGTGACATATCTGTGGAAAAAAGTGATAAAGTTAGTAATTCCCCTGAGGAAAGCGGCGAACAGACAGCTCCCGCTACATCAACAATAACACGCTGAGCGCTTTCTACAACAGCGCAGCTTCAAAAATCACTTCCCGTGCAACTTCAGCTACAAGAACAGCGTTCAAACGCACTACGACGCTCTCTTGATACTGCGGGTAAGTAGTGCGCGTACTCCTAACGGTACAATAAGATCTCCCTGTACACTATCCGACTGGAAATTGAGCGCAGCGTTTTACCTTTAGTTCCGCACTCTCCGCCATCTTGTGACTGCTAAGCGCAGGCGTGACGTTGCCGGGTCACGTGGTGTGCACGAGCAAAGCGCTGCCGCTGGTTTTTCAAATAGCGAAACGCCCCTCCGTGTTGTCGGTATAATAAAACCGCTATTTATTTACAAGATCTAGCTGCGATTGAAGAGCGATTATAGATACCTCAATGCAAACGAGGCAAACATGCAATGTGATATTTTGTCGCGAGTTCTACCTTTATTTAAAAAATGACGCTACGACACATGAATGCTCGCAATGCTGGGGATCATATTTTGCTGTGTGTCTGAATTTGAGTCTTAAAGTCATGTGCTGTTTAGCCAAAGTCATGTCTGTTCAGACTTGTTTACCAATAATATGTGAAGGTCAGATGAAACATACATTTTCTGCAACACTGGGGTGTTCAAAAGAAATACAGTTTATAAAAGTACTGGCATGTACAGGCAACGATGAAAAGTATCATCTTCTCTTGTAATGTTGTGACAGTGTGATGTTGTTTGACAATTGCACAAAAATGAAGTTAGTAAGTAAGCAAAGTGTGACACAGCATGACATTATCCAAACTGAGATTTCTATTTAGATACTATTAGGGTACAAAGTAAGATTTAGCGCTCTTTCCCGTAATGATGAGCAGAAACTATATTGTCTCAGCAGTATGTTAGAAAACAATGTTCAGTATTCATTAATAAACGTAAAAATGCATTTCTAGGGAGTGTCTAGCTGTCATTATTATATTAGAAAAGGCTCTAATATGAGCGGACACGCTGTTGCGATATCGGCGAGATGCAGTTTTGAGTTTTCACCACTAGATAGAGGTGTTGCATTTCACAAAAATAGACGTCCGGGTCTGTTAACGAATTTGAACCATTGTAACATCGTTAAAGGCAAATACTTTGAGGCAATACTTTCGGCTTTATTGAACTTTTATTCAGGAATTAGGCAAGAAATAGCTTAAACATAAATAAAAATAAAAAAGTAAAACACCCCAGAAGTCTTATAACATTTAGTTGTTATTATGTAGAATAACAACATTCTTGGTATTCTGAATTTGTTATTTGGGGACTGTTGAATAAGTGTTTATTTAATTGTTATTGGTATATATGTAACATAATAGATATTTTAATAATTTTGGAAAGGTAAGTATTGCCAAGTATTTATGATACACAATTATTTTGGAATAGCACATCACTGAATTTATTTAAAAAACAAGA
>JAZGTK010013766.1:0-14122 GCA_036877625.1 Ambastaia sidthimunki | reverse complement strand
TTCTTCTTTTACTATCCATGGAGAGGTGGTAAGGAGCTAAATGGACCTTTTTTTAAAGATGTTTGTGGACGTTTTCTCTTTTCCACCCTGGCAGCAGTAATTTATTATATGATGATCAAATGATAGAGAACCGTGTTAGAACTGGGCACAAATCCAAACACACTTTGTAGATTAGTGCACTTTTCCCATTTTAAAGAGCCCATTGCAGTGCCAGATTCCCAGTGGTGGATTGATGGTGTGCAGTCCAAATCACGTATGATAAACTGGGCCTCAAGGAAATTATATTTAAATTTCAGCATCAAATAACTGGGTGTGTTTGCACTGTTACCCGATTTGCATCATTTCATTAGCAAAGGCGTGAAAATAAGTGATGCTATCAGTGGGTGCAATTAATTTTTAGTAAATTTTCCTCAAGCATGTTTTCACTGGTGCACCAATTTCTTAGAGATCAAGAAAACTGATTAATGAGCTAAATGTTTCTGTGCCCACGGCAGGTCAGGTTCTCTTTTAGCTGCAAAACAAAAACAAGCAACCAGAAGCATACAAATATCTGTTCTGGTGTTGGCTATAAAGTCAGTAATGATGAGCTATACTTGTATACTGGTGCTTC
The DNA here is from genome assembly GCA_036877625.1 of Ambastaia sidthimunki. Taxonomy (NCBI): domain Eukaryota; kingdom Metazoa; phylum Chordata; class Actinopteri; order Cypriniformes; family Botiidae; genus Ambastaia; species Ambastaia sidthimunki. The sequence goes on along the minus strand of JAZGTK010013766.1, from coordinate 13,512 downwards.
TGTAAGGTTGTTCAGTGCAGAATGGCCATTCTAAGCTATATGTAGCAAAAATATGCTTATAGCATTTGTAAATGTGTGCTTATGGCAGCAGTTCAGCAGATTTTATCCTTTGAGGTAAACACAATCTGGCATCAAGAAATAACAGCAGCTATTTGTTTCCAAACAAAAGAGTCATTATGTGACTCTCGTAACCGATAGCACAACTTTATAATCACAGAGAAAAGCAACACAAACAACTATAACCTCTGACTTGTGCCATATGGCACTCCAGTCCATATCTGCAGTAGAGGATATAAAGCCAGTTTTTCTGTTAAAACAATCTCCAGAAATTGAAATGAATTGTTGCAGTTCAGTGGTTTATGGCAAAGTCTTTTTAAGGCAAGACGCTTCACTTAGGGCTCTTTCTGTATTGCCCTCTGCTTGAATAGAGAACAACAGAAATCTTCAAATCTGTTCATCAAGGTTATGTACCAATAACATATTTCAAATCAAGAATAAAATCGATGTATATAATTTGATTTTTTTTTCATGATTAATGGTGGATCTTTTGCTCAATAAAGTTTTTTATTGGTCCAGTTAATTTGTATAAACATTCTATAGCAAACATAGAGCAAAACAGCTAACAGGGAATGTTCTCAAAACATTGACTGACGTTCTCTAAAAGTTCTCTCAAAGTTATCAAAAATGTTTTTGCAGTAACATTTTACATTATATATATCTAAAACATTGTTCTTAAGTAGAACATTTTAACACATTAATTTTACAGAATTAAAAGCTGTTTAAATAATCTTCTTATTACCAAGCAATAATGTTAATACAATAAAAAACTGGACGTTTTAAACATTCCTATAAATTTCAAAATAACCTTTTTAACATTTTGGTTACATGATATAAACGGTAGGGAAACACTCTTACAACCTACCAAGAGATGGTCCATCTCTTCTCTTATAATGTTTGTTTATGCTCAGAAAATAAAATAGAGGTGGTTTGACTGAGGGCAGAAAAAGCTGTGCGACCCCACAGTGAGGGGTCTGAACACAGGGGTCAGTGTTCAGTACAAGGGCCACATAAACTGGAGGACATGTCTTGGTTGTTTTTTGCATAAATGCACATACATAAACAAGTGTTGTGAGAGTGTGTGTGGCTGATTGTGTGTGTGTCTAATGTGATGGCCAGAGCGTGTTTGTCACTGCCATGTGGAGGCGAAATTGAGGTCAAAAGTCAGCTTTTCCTCATTAGCCTTTGTGGAGCTGCAGGGCATTGTGGGATATAATGGCGTGGGTGTCATTTTGAAGTTGTTTTTAACTTTTTTACATCAATTCACATCTTCAGCTCAGAGCAGATAAAAGAAATCATCACTACAAATGAGGCTGAAAGCCTTGATTAAACAGTGTTGGGTCTTTCAAAGCAGCAAAAGCTAACAGAAAAAATTCAAGGTCAAAACTAATGCTGTGTTTTGTTCTGCAGGTATGTGATTGTCAACAGGGGATCATTTAGTTTGTTATTCAATTTGTTTTTTCAATAGTTTGTAACTCAATTAGCTATTGCATCTTTCAGAGTAAGAACTGTGCAATTTCATCATCCTAATTTGAATTCCACAGCATAGAACTATAAACTATAAGTTCTTTGCAACCGTGTTAGTTCGCCTTCTGAAAACAGTGCTAATGAATTGCTAATTATTAACTAACAGCTGCTAAAAATACCTGTACCTGTGAATAAGGGTGAGAATAGGGGAAAAAAGCTTTTCACAGTCACAAATTGGTCCCACACACACAAACATAAACACTCATTGCACAGAGCACAAGCGTAACTAAAGACTGTCATCTGCGCATTACTTTAGCCGTTAAGCACATTGAAACCCTTGCATTACTCTGTAAGTGTTACCCCAAAGACACATTAGCTGGATGTGCTCCAGTCCACTCTTGATTTCTCATTATTCCCTAATGCAGGAGGCGGGGCTCTGTGATCCAGTAATAAATTAGTCGTGTCCACTCCGGGATGGCTGCAGGGTGGTTGGGCGTGACGCCAGACACCGTGGCATCAGATGACAATGGTGGTAACAGTCACCAGCGGAAGCTGCTCGGTGTGAGAACGTTTCTGTGCTGAACATAAGGGTCCAGATTGGGCAAACACACGCTGCTGAGTGGCAGAGTGCTTTCATGCAGGTCCTGTGGTGATGACCACGAGACAATAACCAAAGATAACAACACACAGGCAAAGATAATGGTGTTCTTTTCTGGGCCAGTTTATTATGACCTATTTTCACGCCTCAATCAAACACACAGATGCCCACAAACAACCTACAGAATGAGTTTATCAGATTGTTGTGTGTTTATACTTGTGTTCATGATATTTACTGTAATTTACATGATACATGAAGTTCTTTGATGCTTTGTTAGTTCATATGCATTAGTTAAGGCAATATCATATGCATTAGCTAGACAATATCAATACATCACTTCTTGTTTTCTGTCATTTACATTCCTGGATTTCTGGACTGACCTTAGTTGACATGATCAGTGTAGATATTATAAATGAACGTCCTCTAATGGCTCATTGCACTCACATGGATTAATGAGAAGTTTATCTCAATATACTGTATGTTTATAGTGAGAAAGAGAAGCACAGCATTGCTTTAAGAATCATGACACATCTGTGTCCGATGAAATTCTATTGTATAAATCCCTTGTTCTCACAATTTTCTGCAGTTTTACATTTGTCTTTAATTATTCTTAAAACTTACTGAGAATTGTTGGCCATTATGATAATTTGCTTTGTATAAAAGCAGCTGCTAAATGAAAATGTAAACGTTTTATGTAAAACACTTTATGAAATGTGTCCAGTCAAGGTCAGGTGAACCCAAAACAAACTAAACTCATGTACAGGACGTTCTGACTGAATAGATAATAAGAAACCAACCGCCCAGTTGATTCTGAAAATATGTAGTTTTACACAATCCTATTATATACATGCTGAAAATCATCACCTTATTAAAAAAACACAAACACACGTCTCTGTTTGTCTCTGTACACCATCACTATCATAATTCTGTCTGTCCTCTTGTCATGTTCTCACTCTCCTCCAGCTGAGACTCTGAGTAATTACCTGCATTGTTTGATAATTACTCAGAGTGTCTGGTGAGTGATGTGAGTCTCTATGTCTCTCTGCTAGTTCATTTGTTCTTGCTGTCTTCCTCTTGTCCCATTTTCTGCTCATTACATTTTAAAATCATAGACATTATTAGGAAGTTGATCCTCCCTTTGTTGCTCAAACAGCTTCCATTTATTTGGGAAGGTTTTCTTCTTCTAGATCTTGGAACGTGGCTGCAGACGTTTGTTTCCATTGAGACACAAGAGCATCAGTGAGGTCAGGAACTGATGTTGGGTGATGGATTTGGCTTATGGTCGGCATCCAGTTGAAGGTATTCAGTAATGTTCAGATCTGGTCTTTTGTACAGGCCAGTCAAGGTCTTCCACATCAGACCCAGCAAACCATTTTTTCATGAAGTTTGGTTTGTTAAAAGGGGCATTGTTAAGAAATCCTTTTTTATACTGTTGTCACTGTAACTGTTGAAGCACACAATTCTCTAAAATGTCATAGTTAATTCTTCACAGAAATTACTGTAATAGCCAAACTTGTTCATTAGAAGGGGCCACATTAACCGTTATGATTATACAGTAAGACCGAAGAATTGTGCTGAAGATGAATCCATTTTATTAATTCAGGGAGAAACAGAGACACAATGAATGTGAAGAGTGATCCTCTGTGTGTGTGTGTGTGTGTGTGTGTGTGCAGTAGGGTAGGTGTCATTAGCCGAGTGGAGAGCTTGTCTCTATGTATTTTTAATGAAGGCCGAGGCAAGCTTGTCTCTGTTAATAGAGAATTAAAGATGATCAGTCCAAAACATGAAACACTTCTGTTCCAGCAGTGCTCTAGGCTTCACCCCCTCCATATGTTTAACTGTGTGCTGACTTGCATAGAACCATTGGAGAGAGGGCGCCCAGCTGTTCTTGTAAAGACCTTGTAGTCTTAATGAAAAGTAATAATCATGAAAGAAATGCTTGTCTTGATCCTTCTCATAATACTGGGAGAGCAACGTGGCTGGTGTGGAAGAACATGACTGGCCTTCACAAATACCAGACCTGAAGTCTATTAAACACCTTTGGAGTGAAACACTGATGCTTGTGTCTAACTGAGAACAAATGCTCACAGCCATGTTCCAACATCTATCAGAATGTATTCCCAGACGAATGCAGGCTGCTGTATAAACCATGGAAAGAGCAAATCTCCATTGTTTTCTATGGTTTTGAAATGAAATGTTCAACAGGCACATATGGGTGTGGTGTTCAGATGTCTGCATACGGCTGTTCATGTGGTGTGTTTTATCATCATTCAATAGCATCATGGCAGATTTGATATGGGTACGTTATGTACAAAGCGATACATCCTTCCAAGTAGCAACTCTAAAAGGAGTCAGTCTCAGGGAGTCAGGGATTAGCCACAATCTGCAGTGTTCTGGAACTCTCCTCACCATCAGCACAATAGAATCATAGTGATTTTACAATGTGTTTTGTTTACTGTGGACATATATAATCTTTCTAATTTATTATATGTGTATATAAATCCAAGCTCGGGTCTGTAGACCATGAATTCTTCAGTCTCTGAATTCCTCAGTTCTGAGTGAACTCTGAGTCACAGCATGGAAACATAAAACAGAATGGAAAATAAATTGATAGCTATCTCTAATGGCCATCGTTTTGAAAGCCGAATAAACGCATAACTTTGTAAATGTTTGTTAGGCACTGATAACTGCACTTAATTTCCACAGAATAAACACAGTTTTTCTGTGTTCACAGACAGTAGAGTTTCTGCTCTGGGGAATCTGTATCATGTTTTAGTCTCTAAAAAGAAATGTGGAATGAAGTGATAAACACAGTATTGAATTTGCTGCCCACAAGTTTAAATGTTTAAAAATTAGAATTCAGGGTTCCCACTGTGGAGCAGCCAACACCAAAATAGCCAATAAGACAGCAGTTCTGGATTTGATAGTAAGGTATCGACATTCCTGATCTTGTTATATTTAAAATATAAATCCTGTGTTTTCCTAGTGCTTTATTGTTTATTTAGCATGACATTTAGCACTAAAATAATCAGTGTAAGCTTCTAACTGTGTTAGCAAACAGTTGTGGAGGAGAGGAATTATTTCTTCTGTGTATTTCTTCAGAGCAAAAGCATTCAGTCAGGAAGTGCTCACTCACAGCACTAATATACACAGAGAAAGCAGCACTTTCTCAAGAAATAATCCAGAGTTATTTCACACTCAGTATTAATTATAATGGGGTTTTGTCACTTATTAAATTAAAATTAGAAGTTGTTCAATTATTGTTAAAAGTCAGTAATTGTTGTTATTAAAACTCTGCATTTTGGTTAATTTGGATTTTGCGCCTGCTACATGCTAAAAATGACGGTTTTCAAATATAATTTTCAGAATACACATTTAGTCAAAATTAACATACTGTTTCAAATCAGGTTTTTGATCTGGTTTCAAAGTGGTTTGTCTCAACAATATTTTGAACTTAAAATTCAGATCTTAGATAACTTAGATTCAAAGAAACTGTGGAAATTATTATCGGAAAAATCAAAGTTCAATCAACAAACTTTAAACCAATTTCTTATTTTCACTGTTGGCCTTGGTAGGGAAGTTTTGTTACAAACTTTTATCTTCAGAAATCTTAATCAAAATATGACATTTAATATAATTTTCTGTATTAGATTAGATATCAGCGATATTGTCCTTGACAAAAATCAAATGAGAAATAAAATAAGTACCACCCATCCCTAGACAGCATAGCAGGCTGCTGTCACACAGACTACATATATGAGCTACATCTAAAAATTGTGTCACAGTCGTGTTAAGCTGCTGGCAACAATACGCTCCAAACACAGTCTCTAAACATATCAACCTTGTGACATCATGCCCTGGAACCTACTTTCCTTCCATCTGCTCTCTCCTGACTCCCGGCTCCTCGTGGTACGAATGTGTTATTCTGTGTGTAACAGTCTCTGATCATTCCAAGCCCGTTATTACAATCAGTGGGATTCAGATCTCCTCATGCTGTTTCACACAGCAGTTGACCTCACTCTCTCTCACTCTTACTTTCCAATCCTCTCTCTGTCTGTCTCTGATCAAGTCGGTTAACCATCTGTCTTGGTCTTTACTGCCAAACTATTGCTGTGCTGTTTGTGAACCTGTACACAGTCATTTAGGTCAGTATTAACCTTTAGGGCCTTTGGATTCAGCCTGTGTACAGAGTAGCCGGATCTTGATGTACTGATTCTGAAATTAGTATTCATCATGAGGCCTAATTTGAAGATAAGAAGCTTGAATTTGATTGGAAATAAAGCCATAGGATAAAGTCAACAATGTATAACCTATACAGGAGCAGTGTTGCCCTTACCAAACGTCCCTGAAGGATTATGTTTTCTATAGAGGGATCATGCTGAAATAGGGCAGGTTTTCTGTACAGGTCCTGTTACAATCCTGCAGGAGACGTACATTTATCCTGGATGATCCTGCAGGAGATCCCACAGAACAATCATCAGAAGTATCCAAGAGGATCTAAAGGAAGACAAAGTGCAGGTCCTGCAGAACCTTCCATCAGCATCCTGTCATGTGTTTGTAAGGGTGTGTAGAAACTAGCTGGAGTAAGTAAGGCATGACAGTAGCTCGGCTGTTTTCAAAATAAAGTAGCTTTACTAGTAATGAAGTTTTCAAAAAGTTGCAAAACAGTACATTATTGTATTTACAGTAAGTCACATTGTTTTGTGCTTGTTGTGTTTGTTTTGAGTCTTAGAACTGACAAAGCTGAGATGACAAAATATTCAAACATTAGAATATCTAGAACATCCGCTGTCTCTGTAATTATTCACTAGATGAAGGCTGTTTGTAGCTATTTGTGTATTGGTTAGCTTCTGTTTTCCACACTTGATGTCTTACAAAGGAGGCAGATCAAATATTTTGATAAAAGATTACGAAGGCAAACTGTTCATTCTGGTGAATTGTACACAATAGAGCAAGGAATGTAAATTAATAATATGCTTTAAATACATTGTGTCAATTTTTTTAATTATTATTTTTAAAAAATATTTGTATAAAGAAATGTATTTAATTTATATAAAAACACTGTACCCTTAAAGAGGATGAAAGTAGTAAGCTTCAGTCTCAAAAGCAAGCTCAACACAATGTTCTACATAATGTTGAAAGTCTCTCTCTCTATCTCTCTCTCTAATTCTCTTGCTCTTTTTCTCTCTTTCTCTCCCTATCTCCCTCTCTCTATTTCTCTTAGTAAGGAGGAAGGGTGAGGTCATTTTATTAGAGCAACACTAATTTAATTTCATCAATTTCTTAATGCAGCTTGTGCATGTTAGATAAATCGAATACATTTAAAATAGCATCTTTATGATCCAGTGAGTTAAAATCTTTGCTTCATAAGCTCAGATTCCTCCATCAGGTTCTTCATTGTTAAATGAGGTTAGCTGACTTTACCAGGCATGTGTGAGGCAGGTTATGCTGATTAAAAACATCTCGGTTTCTTTCTCTCTTTTTGTCAGGCTGTAGTAGATGAGATCCCATTAAAGATGCATGCTTGGGGAAATTGAAAAGTCAGACTTTAGTGCATAAAAATTAGGCTCTATTATTTAGCCGGGAAGGAATACAAAAGAACAAGACTAGCGGAAGGCCAAATGCAGCACTGTAGTGTGCTTCTAACATTCAAATCTTTCATCTTCAATGAATGAAAAAAAGCCTGAGTAATTGATTCAGACAAGTCATTTTCAGCTGAATGACATGTGGATGTAGATTGTCAATGCTCTACAGTTGAAGAAAAGGTTTGTGAACAATTACCTGGATTTCTGCTTTAATTATTCATAAAAAACTCACTCTGTTTTTCTTCAAAAGCACCTGCTTAAACTACCAAGATGTCTACAAGAAGGTCCTTAAAAAATTAAACTATATCAAAATATTTTTGTTTCACTAATATAGGCAGAAACTGTAATTGGCAATGCTAAAAAAGGGCAACTTTAATGTGCTTATAATAATGTGTTTATAATAATAAAAACTGAAACTCAATAAAATTGCACAGGAGAAATACTTTGTTTTTTGCATTTTCAGTCGGTGCTGAATGATCTGTCATCTCTCTGATTTTTCCTGTGCGTGAGCGTTGCAGTGTGACGGCTTGTCTTCTCTGCCGCTCGCCTGTGTTTCTCCACTGACTGGAGATGATCGAGTTGATCACACGGCTCGGTTATGGCTGAGTGTTCGTTCGTACGTGCGTGTGCGTGTGCGTGTTCTGCACTTTACAAATGTTTGAGACTGTGCATGTAAAACAGAAGGCTGTGTGGCATCAAATCAGCCATTTAGAGCACGAGAAATGAAAGTGTTCGACCAATCAGATCACAGCAGCCTGAGGGTACTCAACCAATTCGCTGGGGCTTGATAGGAGTATTACATCACTCTGGAGCTGTATATCAAGCACTGAATAATGCAAACCTGCCCATTCCAATGAGAGAAGGCATAGCAGAAAAACTAGCCCCTCTGCCCATTTTCCCAGCAAGAAAGAAAGAAAAACGAGAGTGAACGACAGCATAATCCATTATTATTATTGTGCTGATGACAGAATGACAAAATCATAAACATAAGGATGTTTCTGCTGTCTGATGAAATATGCAAGGGCTTATGTAGCGATATAACAATAATACTGTATCTGCACTGCATTGCTGAATTAATTAAAAATCAACCCTGCCTCAAAAATCACTTTCAAAATTACATTACTGACTAAGATATTTAGTATTCATGTGAAATGGGCTTTAAATTGAATGTGAATAATAGGTCACAGACCCACACATATATACACAATGACAGGACTGAACTTTAAGTCTTTAACATGCATTGAAACAACAACCAGAAGACAAAGTGGGAGATACTTTCAAGAAGAAACAGAGAGTCAGAATTGTGTGTGTGAGACAATGGCCCAACAGGACAATACAGGTGTCTAAATAAGGAAAAGAGAAATAGGTCAAGACAAATCAATACTGGAAAACAGCTGGGAAAGATTTTGCATGTAATGGAGGAAATGCTTGTATTTAAATTCATGAACATGAGCTTCACAGTGCCATAGAAGAACATTTTTTTGGCTATATGGTTCCATTAAAAGAACCTTTACCATCTGTAGAAACTCTTTCACAAAAGGTTCTTTGTGATGGAAAATGGTTCTTTACATTATAAAAAACAAATGTTTTTTAAGAACCTTTGACTAAATAGTTATTTGTGGAACCAAAAATGGTTCTTATATTACATTGCTGTGAAAACCTTTTAAAAACCTTTATTTTTAAGTGTGTACTTTTGAATGTCAGTTTGGATAAAAGTGTCTGCCAAATGCATAAATGTAAAGATTTTTAAATATCTAGACACACATTGTAGTCGAGGACACTTTATGTAATTTAAAGAGCCCACTTATGTGTTTGGATCACAGTGGTGGAGCAATGCTGTACAGTTCAGTCACAGCACAGTATAGTATATTAGATTGTAGTACAGTAGCCTACTGCCAAAACCCATCGCTCAGAACCGGCTTGTAAGATGGGTAATTGTGTCGCACACATTGCATTTAGCACTAATTTTGTGTACATGTTTGTGTCATTACATCATTTGCATAATTCCCTTAAGGAAACAGTCTTCCCCCATAGTCTCTCTTTTTACATGAATCTGTATTTTTATTTGCGGTAAGTCTGTGTGTGTCATGTTGTGTGTGTGTGAGGTAACGGTGTGAGAAGGGGGTGCGCAGGAGGTTAAGCAGATAGAATCTTCAGGACTGATGAAAGCAGCATGTGACCTTTAACCTCCGCTGTGAGTGAAGCCTGAGGCCGTGCTATTTTTGTCATCTGAAGAAAAAATTTTTCTAGGAGACACCATGTGATTGTGTGTGAAAGATAAACAGAGTGATAGAGAGAGTAACAAAACTGCCTCTGTGCAGTTCATAATACAGCGTGTGTGTCTGTGCTCATGTTTTTTTAAATGTCTAAATGGACTAAGTGACCTCACAAGGATGGTAAAAGTCACACACACCTACATTTTGAAATGTAGGTATGTATAAAATGTAAAAATGCAAATAGGTTTCTGTGTGGGTTAGGTTTAAGGGTAGGATGAGTGGATAGAATATATAGTTTGTACAGAATAAAAGTCATTATGTCTATACAGAGTAAGCATAGAACCCAACATGAGTGTGTGTTTGTGTGTGTGTGTGTGTGTTTGTGTCTGTGAGAGAGAGAGAGATTGAGGCTGAAATGAAAACGAATGAGAAGCAGAATTTAATGTGAATGACCTCATATTATATTGTAAGTAGTTGATGCACAATATAAGATTTAAAAATGATAAACTCTAGAAAATCAAACCTAATAAAACTTAACAATAGCTTAGAACAACAGCTGCTGACCGTAAGGCAGATGTAAAAATGACTAAAAGCATCTTTGGTGGCTATGTTTATGCTGCAGGTGTCTTGAACTCATATTCATATTGCTTTATTGTATAACATATTTTAGTACATATTGCCAAGCAGTAGTATCTCTCTGGAATAAAGCCCCACAGACCTTTACCATCCTCTGTTCAAAGAGGCTTTCAACCTTTTTTTGGTCCATGACCATTTTTCAAGTTCTGAAATTCTTGTGACCCCAACAACACCCACGTTCACATCCACAGTACTTCAGCCCTTACAAGCAGCAAATGACTTTTTAAACTAAATTTCATTATTGTAGACTGTGCAGCATGTAACTCAGCTTTGGTTGTATTATTTAAAACATTTGTATCAGATACAGTTCAGAGAACTTTCCTGTGACTACACAATTGAGAACCTCTACACTATTTGGATAAAAATGTATGTGCGTATCTGTTTATACAAGCAAAGAACAATGTGTGTGTGTGTGTGTGCGCATGCAAGGGTCTGTCAGGGCTGCCCTCACTTTGCCTTGTTTAATGGAGAGATGTGAGATTGTATGAAACAGCCATCCGCTTATTGAAAGTATCTGTCAGCACACACACACACACACACACACACACACACATATACACTCAAACACACAGTCCTTCTTGCTGTGACTGCCGCAGCGTTATCACAGACCCCTTCTAATTAAACACTGACAGCTGTGCTTGGATTACCCACACTTTCTCTCTCTCTCTTAGATACACACAGGCAGGAGGAGATATAGAGAGCGAGATAGAGAGAGAGAATAAAGACAGAAAAATGAATGTATTTGCATGCGCAGGGTTCATGCAAATCTGTATGTTGCAGCATTTTCAAACATCTCTTTTATGGTAAATGTGCGAGTTGGGTGGATGTCTACATATAGAGAAATACAACTTTTAAAAAGTATTGAAAGTCTGTTTAAGTGATCTGTTATGTGCACAAGTAAGACCTGCACATGATGCTTTGAGTTAAAGACCACACAATCTGTGTACTGTTTGTGTTTATGGTTTTGTGGTTTAGGTCAGCCCAAACATCTCCTATACCTAGAGCAGACACTCTTTCCTGGACAGTCAAATTAAGTTCCTTTTCCTTCTGGAGTTGTAGAACTGTTGTTCATGTCAAACAACAAATTGTGACTTGATTTGTTTCATCTGAGTTGTCAGCAGAAGAAAAAAGTGAAGTTCCATCAGTGAATCTGACCATGTGGTTATTGAACTACACAGCAACAGTTGAACTCAATTAGCAAGAACAAGCTGTGGTTTGGGCAGCAGCATTCAGAATCTGTGAAGATCTGAGGAAGCTTAGATTTATCTTTTCTTCACCATTTGCTGTCTGTTTGTTAGCAAATTCAGTATCCGTTTGCAGCGCTTTAACACATTTACAATCTGCTTAACGTGATTTACACGACTAGGACATGCTCCTGAATCAACACTCTTTGTTGCTGTTGAAACAGATTCCTGTCAGCCAATCACAGCCTGTTATTTTAGGAGGCGTGATTGGTTCATAGGAAAGTTATTCCAGGAACAAAGGATGTTGATCCAGGAACATTTCCTAAATCACATTAAACATCTTACCATCATTCTGTAGACCAACATTTATATCTGGCAGTCAAAGCAAATCAATTTCTTAGTTAATGCAAATCAGCTTATAGAGATTAATGCAGAGATACAAAAATCAATCAAAGGTTAACCAAAGGTGTCAGAGATATCACACTCAAATAAGCCAAAGAAGTGGAGCAAGATTGAGGCAAGTATAAACTAGGAACAGAATTACACATAAACCAGACTGTTTGGGATCAGAATAACACTGTTTGCATTGCACCAATAAACACAAATTGACCCTGGCTGCCATTGAATGGACTGGTCTGGGATCAGATGTTCTGCGTCTGTTCCAATAGTAATGTTTAATATTTAATGTCTGACCCTGATCAACAGTTTTTGGCTGTAAAGACGGACAGCAGATCAAGAGCAGAAGGGGCCCATCTGCCTGTTTACAGACACATTTGGTGCCCAGGGGTGTGTGTGTTTGTAAGTTTATGTAAGTGAATATTCATGTTTGGGAAATAGTTTGACTGCTAAAATAGCAGCAGCTTGGTTGAGGGAAAGAGAGAGAAATTTGAATAGCTATCTAAGGCTGTTTAGCAAGTGTGTGTTTTTTGTGTATTATATAAGTGTGTGTATGTGCTGCATTGCAGTGGGTTCACACAGTTAATGAAACAGCTTTCAACTACAGATATACAATAAAATCAATGCATCACATAATCAGTGATGTTTTCTGGTTTGCATTTGATTGGCTGGGGTCTTGTGTGCCTGTGTATGTGTGTTTATCAGAGGTCCCAGCTAATAATTTTAAGTTGTAAGAATGTTTTCCTGTAACGTTTCCATTAAGTAACAAAAACACTTTCAAAATGTTTGAATAAACATAATAAAATATTATAATATAATATATAAATAATCTTATTTAAACATTATTTATTCTGTAACATTTTTAAAACATAACACTAAATATCTAAAAATAAAATTTTTGATATATGCTATAAAACATTAGAAAAATGTTCTACTAACGCTATTTCAAGAACGTTTTTAATAACTTTGAACATTGGCCATGTTCTAACCAGCTGTGTGTTTGCCTCAAGCTGTTTAACCACATCTGTGTAAAGCAGAGACACCTGAGAGGACAGTGGTGTGACCGCAGGGAGATGAACTCCCACTGGGGTGATGATGTTCAGTTTGTTTGACCAGATTCACCTTGACTCACTCAGTGCGGCTTCTGAGACTGTACAAATGAAGATAGCAAAAGCAGGAGAGAGAGAGAAAGAATATGATATAATATAAAGGGAAAAATATACAGGTGAAAAATGGTTGAGAGGTACGTATGTGTTTACAACGAACAGAAGGTTGTGCACAGATGTCCTATAGTGTGGTTGCGTAATGCTTAAATAAAGACAAATACTATATACTGTGGAGCATAGCACAGGTAAGACACACACACAGTGAGA
>JAZGTK010013765.1:0-14122 GCA_036877625.1 Ambastaia sidthimunki | reverse complement strand
ATAATTTAAAGTGGTTCAGCTACATTGCTAAAAAAATAATAAGAATGTTTATTATAGCAATAAATAAGACAAGATAAGATAATAAAACAGTTATGGACAACATAATTTAATAACTATGACCATATTTAATACAATTATTAGAATACCTTATTTTTGCATACTATAAATAAATGACATAAGAGCACATTTCTGCATAAATTAATAATTAATCAGTTTACCACAGGTTTGTTTTAATATTATGGCAAAAATGAATATTCCTATTGTTCGAATTTTTTGAAAAATGAATATTCCCATTGAATATTTCCATTGAATATTCCCATTATTTGATCTTCGCAATATTATTTGACCCAAAATAACCTTTTGGTGCGCAATAGAAACGTCGCCGAAAAACTGTAGCGCGTCGCGTCGCACCAGCGCGTTTAATGCAAACGATCACGCTTTGAATCCTGTTTTTCTTTAGTCTGTGGTTGAATCCTATTTCCCCTTTCCATCATTTTCTGTCCTTTCTCGACTCATAAAAAGAGAGAGACAGAAAGAGAGAGAGAGACAGAAAGAGAGAGAGAGACAGAAAGAGAGAGAGAGAGAGAGAGTACGAGGAAATCAATGCTGTAAAAACCACTAGCTCTGAACCCACAGTTGCACGATACATGGCTGAATACGAAGCCAAGATGAGCGGAGACTGGCAGCGGTGCAATTTACCACCTTAAGGAGTTTATCGGTAACAGGCTGGCGGGCTGCAATGTTCCCGCAGTCGCTTGGCAGCTTCGCTTCTGGGCAGTAAAACTGGTTGGCTGGACACCAGAGAGTTTGTATGAGCTCTGTTCGACGGGGACAAAACATCACTGCTGGACTCTACTAAATCTACTTCTGTAGTTTCGTGGTAGTAGATCAAAATCATTTCAGGCCTCCAGGAGACAGAAGTAAACTTTAAATGCCACAACAAACTTGTTGGTGACGCCATGCAGACTGATATTACGTTTCAAAGGTTGACTTTTGTGTTTGGGATGCAATAATTTACGTCTAATCTATAATTAAATAAAAATTAGTCTGTGCATTTTTTTGCATTTCATTTGCAGGTTTTGGAAAGCAAGGGTGGCTGATTTCTGTACATGCATGCAGAAAAAAATCGCAAAAGATAATAATGTTGGCGAAAAAGCTTTTCTCACCGGTAGGGGGTGCTGTTGCACCGTTCAAAATACGAACTACTTAAGCGCTTATATTTCTGAGACGTCCCAAAACACCAATAAAGCACAAAATTTGGACAGGATAAAATGTAATTGGAGATTCACCATTGACTCTGTCTGGTAATAAACTATATGAGCTAACTCACAGAACATTCAATTATAGCTGAATGGGATAAAAGGTGATGCCAGTTGTCCCCAAAATGCACATTTACAAAAATCAACAAAATGAAATTGCACATAATGCAGATGCAGGGACAATAAAAAACGACAAAAGCCGTAAACATGTTGAGATTTTTATTAAAATTAACATTGATGGTCATATTTACAGTATATTTACATGTGATACATGAAAAAACAAAGTAATTGTGCGTTAGCTGTTCGGTTAAACCTAAAATGTCGCTCTGTCTCTTTAAGAACAAAATAGCAGCAAACTGTACACACACACACATATATCCCACTACATTAGTTTATAATACATGATTTTATAATCATAATCCCTTTGAGAAAAGCTGTAGAAGACACTGAGGTCAAAGGCGTGTTTGTGAATAAATTAGAGTTAAGAATTCAGCATAAAATATCATGGGAAAAGCTCAAATACAACACTACCATCCAAATGGAGATGTTGCCCATCTTGTATTCAAACCCGGATTTGTACTGACGTGCTTTGAGACTAAATGTGTCCTTAAAAACCAGCAATGCATAAATGGATATATTCAGCATACCAAAAAAAGAGTCTGTTGGGACATTGTGTGTTTTTAAAGGCTCTTTTGCTCACTGCGCTCTGGTTATCAATTCCTGAAACCTTGCGCTTTATATTTCATATGTTGCATGTACAAAAAGATGTACAACTGTCTCCAGGACATTTTCCACTGGTTTTAACAACGAATTCACCTGCATGTGTGATATTTTCCCTTTCTGTGGCTCACACGACATCTATATGCAGTGAAATTGCTTTCCTTTAGTAGAATCACATAATATCAATAACGTCTTAGTGGAAATAATGAAGAAAGCAATATCATAGACCTCCATAATAAAAACTTAAGAATTTAAAAGCACTTCTTAATAGAATCAAGATTTTGTTTGTTGCATGCCATTAGGAAAGGTTCCAGATTATGATGGAAGTTCCATTAGATTGCTTTAGGATGTTTTTGGACTGGGCTGTAGGCTTCATTAAAACATACTTTCTAAGTATAACAACAGGGCCGTGCATTTTATCCTTTTGCACATGTATTTATTATAGTGATGCATGTAGTTTGTGAAAGGGCTTCAGAAAGCTCTTTCATGGCTGTGTGTTCTGCGTTGTGTGTGTGTGATCAAACAGTGTGAGCTCTGTGGGCGTTGAACGCACTGCCTACATCTCAGCACGGTTTGCTGTGTGGCTGGTGCCTCCAGTTCTCCTCAGTGCGGTACCATCGTTCCAGGTATGCGCTCCTAACACAAGATAAACAGCATTTTGTCATATTGACTGAACGGACACGGACACTTGGAGAGATGGAAAGTACTTAGGGTTTGAGACCCATTCAGCTCCACTTTTGCTGGACAGCGCAACAGCTTTTTCCACTTGGAGATTTCATTTTGATGTCCATACGCGTGGAATGGAGTTTGTCGAAACGGGGGCCATCGCGCCGCAAGTGATTCGCAAAATACTGAGAAGGCTGCAGTGTGTCGCGTTTAGGTGCTCGGAGGTGTTTGACTACAGCGGCGGCAGATAGACGCACGGTGAGTGCATTGAAATGGGTCAACTTTCAACATCGCTCACGCATTCCGTGCGTAAAAAGCTCGGCGCGCGTCATTTCATCGGGGCTGGTTTGTTCATATTGTATCAATATCTGTTGTTTTCCACGCAACGACGACGGTGGGAACGATGCTATGAAAAATTTACAAGAGAATAGCTACAAACACACAGACCGGTGGTGCGCTACGGCGGGTTGTGCGTTTACGGCACTGTGCCGAATCCGATCCGTAGAGACTTTTTGTGATTTATCGCATGGCGGTTTTTTGCACGGCTGTAAACAGTAAATGTACGGAAAATAGTGACTGTTGTAAGGTTAAGTTTTATTAATCACTTTCTTTATAACAACAGGTTTGACTGTTTTGCATCAACGCCCCTGCGTAAGAGTGAACGCAGTATGTATTGATTTACGTGCGTGCTAATCGCCTGTCATGATTTCAGTGTTTTGTGATAGATTTACTGTGCAAAAACCTGCCAGTAAGTTGAATGGACGGGTTTCTTCACAATCAGAATATATTAATGGCTAAAAAAATACGTTTTTATATTACATTATGGTCACTTGCAGCTAGGATATAAGTAGATATAGCCTGTGGAGGTCTGGAGCAAGCAATATGTTTATCAGTCCTGCAGATGTCGAACCTTAAGGCATCATGGACCAGCTGGGCTTATTAAGAAACATGTTAGATGGGTCTCCATAAAACTTTTTAAAAAATGTCGTAATTCTAGTTCTTTTGAATAATACTAATTACTCTCTAATTCTTTCCTACAATAATCTTTGAAAATTTCCGGTTAGTTGAACAAACAGCATCTGCTAAGAGTCTTTAGGTGTCAGATGGATATATCTCCATGCGGTGACCCGTGCCTCAGTACCACAATACCGTATGGCATTGCACTGTCGAATCTAATGAGTGCTATGTAACACAAAAGTATATACACCTACAGAACCTGCTATAACAACATTTGATGGAGTACAGTGACTTCTGTAGCGTTGAGAGGCTGTCGCAAGAATGACTCACTGCCTGGGTCTTGGTAGGAGCACTACAAAACCATTGATCATAAACCATAGAGTACTGCATTTCACTGTTTTGCCACTGAAAAAGAGCTTCCTGGAGGCCTTTGGTTGGATAACATCCACTGGTGCCCAACAGCACCAAAGCTGTAGGAAACAGAAAAGGCTGTGAAATGGAGAAAGACGCCAGTCTGTGTGTGTATAAGCTATTGCACTATGGAGTCACTGCTTTAGACTTCATTAGTCCAGAAAAAGCTTTTACAGCAATGGAAAGAGTGTTTGTTTGGAATGCTAAAGAGTCCCGATTTCAGACTCCGCCAAGATGGCTCTGCCACATAATTGAATGAGTTAATGAACTTTTCCATCACAGGCGACTGGGACGGCGCCAACTTGTAAACTTTTGGCCCGCGAAAAATTTTGCACTTTTCTCCTCCTGTATAGCTCGATGACCTCAGCTGATGAAATATGCGCCTGTCTCTTTAAGAGTCTGATCACGAGCCGTATTGTAAGTGCAGCTCGGTAGAAAGAGAAACTGCACTAAGATTGATGCATTATTCATGAGTGTTCGTAGGACTCTTGCTCTGTAAATGCTATTTGACCCTGAGTTTGCCTCCTCTGGAGAGTCTGTATTGGTTAACATTGTTTACCTTCATCGAGAGCAGCAATAACACAGACAGATTGAAAAATAATTCACTTCCTTCACTTTTCTGTTGTATTGACTGTTCATATATGTGGGAAGTATCTTTAAAATTGACACGTAGAACTGCGTAAATGAAACATAAGACAGGCTGTATGTTGCAAATACATCAGGAATATGCTAGTTGACGCTAGTTAACACACATCAACGGCTGACAGGTGCTCAGATTAACTATTAACAGTGGTGGTTAACAGAATCCACCTGTGTAAAGACCTTGTTTAAGGAACAATGATATGATTTGTGTATGTTGTGCACAAGTTATTTGGGTTATTGTTTGAGTTGAGTTAGGAGGAGAGATAGTGAGCTTCAAACTGATAATGAGACAATTAGATTCAAATAATCTGATTTGGATGGACGACTGATGTTGGAGGTTGATAAAAAGGTACAAGAAATGAATATAATGATGTGCGTAATTTATGTGCAATGAAAATGAATATATTTTCTGTGCTGTTGAAGAGTGGCTGTTACAATGCAGCAGTCATGATGTCATACTGTGATATTTGCTGTTAATTTGAATGCGTTGACAGTTTCTTTAGATAAGAGCATCTGCCAAATACATTCAAGTATACATTAGCACAGCGTGTGGCCTCGGATTTGAACCTTCAACCTCTGCGTTGCTAGCACCATGCAGTACCATTCAAGCCATGGGGGCCCAACAGAATTTCTTTACGTTTTGTCTGGTCTTATAAATGTATTTTAAAATTTGTTACCCTCTATTCAGGGCTCGAGTTTGAGCCTGCAGTGAGCATTGCAGAGATAGCCCAGTTTGGATTGGAGAAAATTTGCCATGGACGTGGATAAGATTATTGTAATTTCTCTCTCAGCCTGCATGCATATTTCAGAGTTGCTATCATACCCAGCCTCCAAGATCAAAAACCTTTGCTATAGGGGAGAGTTCGACTGATATCACCAACTAATTACTTAAACCAACTGAGTAAGCATAAAAAACACATTCTGACTCAATTTGGTCCAGTGTCAGAGGCTCCTGGTTATGGATTTTCTGCCCACATTATCTGATGACACCTTCTGGCACAGAGGCCTCCAAAAGGAGACAGTGTATTGAGTGTAGTGTGATAGCTTCTAGCAGGTCATCGCCCACATCTGTTCTTTACATCGGTGCAGTTCAGAGTCGTATACCTTTATCAGATATAGTCTCTCTCTCTCTCTCTCTCTCTCTCACCTTGCACCAGTGCAAATTGAAGTTTGATGTAAACTTGTGACATGGCAGCATTTAAATTAACATCATCACACCAATATTAAGATGTTTTTTTTTGTATTTAAAGCCATGGAAGCTGTTTCAGGACAGATTAAGTCAGAAGTATGTTAACACATAAAGATACTCTGAAGGAAAAACTAGCTGTCAGAAAAAATTAACAACGGTTTATGCTTTCAAGTCAACATGCAATCAAAATTGAGTTCTTAATGTGTTTGTGACATGTTTGTGCACGATTCATTCATGCAATAATGTTTGTTTTTGTAATCTTTAAACAAAACGTAATTGGTTGCACCATCCCTGAAACTGCTTTTGCTCAGCATCATTGGTCATGTGAGCTTTTGGTTTATGTCAAATACATGTTCATACATTATTTGAGATTACAGTTGTAGATAACGCAGACTTGGGCAAGTCTAAAATCTTGCCAAAAGGCAGTAATTTATGACAGGTCAACGTTACCACAATAAAGGTTATGGTAATAATAGCACATAAAAAAACAGATTTGAAAAAGCATTATCTTGAGGATAAACTTGACCTTTTTAGAAAGCTTCTTCACAAGTGTGTGCTGGAGGTGTATCAGGAGGGGAACAGCCCTACACAGTCACATTCAGCCCTACACAGTCACATTCAGCCCTACACAATCACATTCAGCACGGCCACTTTTTACAATACAGCCAATTCCTGATGTCCTACATTTTTTACACTTCACATCTCATTTCACTTTGAAGTGATTGGGCTGCAAATCTCATGTTAACTAGAAAACAAGCAAATTTTCCTCATTAAAAGCATCTTGTTGTCATATAATTGGATATTTTTACAGAAAAGCTGGAGCAAGATACTCATCAAGGGCTTAAGTTTAAAATAATTTAAGGTTTTGGTATATGATTGTGTGTAACAAAGCTTATAAATCAACCAAATCAAGTTTATTTTAAATCTAATGTCATGCTAATGAAATGTTTGCGTGAGGGTTACATTAAGGGTTGGGGGATAGAAAATTTCATTAGCCTGATATAAAATCAATGGAATAATATAGGCAGACAAACACGGCTCTGGGTGTGTGTGTGTGTGTGTGTGTGTGTAAGAAAACGTTAGGTCGTATCTCCTCAATCCAGACCATCTGCTTTATGGAGACCCAGGCCAACTGCTCAAAGACTGTGGGGAACGAAGCCCAAACAGCATTCCTCAGCAGTGTCTCTATCCACAGCATACACACCAAAAATACTCCTACGTGTTCTGTTACCTCAAATGGTCCGTGTAGTGTTTTGGATAAGAGGCTCGGTGGCACATGATCGTTCCCCCCAGAGAAACTCAATGAAGTATATGAAATGTTAGCCCTGGGTTTTGCGCTGTGTGTGGCTCATTTGAGAGTGATGCTTAGGGGGTATCGTCCACCTCTGAGGTGAGGCAACTCATTAAGATTCTGCCCTGTCGTCAGAGCACGAGGTGTTTGCGTCGCTCAGAAGCTCTGATCTTTGGAAATTTTCTTTTAAATCGTCTTTGTTTTGCCCGACTGCGCTCAACGCTTGATTTAGGACTTGCTTGAAAAGCAAAAAAGGGTATTTTCGGTTACCCACAGTGATAAATGATGTGTAAATGGTCATTAGTCATGAGGCAGAACAGTGAGTTATGAAAAAAATGACAGGCAAATTAAAAAGGGGCAATAAATCATATGCTACACCTCAAATATTTGAAATAGTCTGCATAGGAGTGGTATCTTTTTTTTTATAAATGTCAAATCTATACTGTTTTTAAATGTCAAATCCACACATTTAATAAACTAATGAATGAACAAACGAATTAATAAATGAATGAACAATTGATTTAATGAATGAATGACTGGACAATTGATTCAGTGAATGAATGAATGGCTGGACAGCTGATTGAATAAATGAATGGCTGGACTTTTTTAGAAACTACAGAAATTTTCTTAAACAGCTTTACCAACGAGTTATACGAGTTTTTCCATCATCAACCGATTGACCACATTCTTTAATTTGCCCCTGGAGTAAAACTCACCCTTAACCCACCTGAGGACTTGTTGAGCAGTTATACTGATCTTTGCCCTTCGCCACCCACACAACACAAATTACCCGGAGCAAAGATCCCCATTAGCCAAACCCACATGATTCTAACAGTGGAACTGTCAAACACTCTTTTGCATATTCCTTCAAGATATTCAAAAAAACATCCTCGGCTGCAGAGAGATAGACTCTGTGCGTCTGTCGACTGATATCCCCTGTCACTCTGAGCAGCCGGACCCCCTACAAGCGGCTCATGTGAAATGGTGTGTGAAATGAGCACGTTTAACTAGCCTACCAGCCTCATGCTCAAACCCGGGCTTGGGCGGACTTACAGCCAATGACTCGCTGCCAGACACTGCCAATTTGAACTCATCCTCTCCTCTATCACACTTGGCCAGATTACGTGTTTCCTTTTTGTCTCTGACACCAGGGGCCAGGGCCACATGTAGAGGTTAAATGAAAGCGATAAGCCCTTCGCCTGCTGTTTGAAGTGAATCTATGGTGGCTAAGACCACAGATATATTGCTATATGCTTTTAAAGAGAGAGAGAGAGAGAGTGAGCGACTTCCTCTCACGATTACACTTTCTGTGCTGTAACTGAAGTTGTGATAAGTGATTTTTTTTCCCCTGAATCCACTTTGATGTATCTTTCCCAAATGGAGGAGAAAAGTCATTTATCCCAGAGGGAGAGAGGTGACCGTTATGAAACCGTTGACCTGAAACACGTTTTAGCGTTCCCTTTATTTTCTAGAAGTGAGTGACAGTCTCATAAATTTGCAGCATGTAGCCATTGATCCCATACAAACACACTAGACACCCAAATGCTGGTGCCAATATATAGAGTCCCCCCTCAAACTCTTCCTTTAGTATGCATACTAGTTTACTAAAGTATGCATTGAGGGAGACATTAGTTAGCAATGTAATGTTTTTTTTAAACTCTGTTTGAACTCTTCTAACCAATCCCATTTGAACCTCTTGCCATTATACACAGTGATTCATTTAAAGACCTCAATCAAATGGCAAATCTCTCATTGAGCTTCCTGCAGTTATACAGTTGCATAGCCTGTGATTCAGACCAGCTAAGACTTTTATTGGCCCCATCTGGCCACACCGTTAAAAAACCTGGAGGTGCCACTGATAAACAGAGCCCTGATTCTCTCAGCAAGCAAATAGGGCAAATATATATTGAATGTACTGTAGATATATATTGTATTTACATATATTGTATACATAGTGTACATATAGGCCTATATAAAATTCAATAAAATATAACACATATATTGCTATATTAATTTATATAAGTGAATATTCATGTACAATAATCATATATACAATTTTATACATGTAAATATTAATGTTTAGTATAATGTACAAAAGTTCTACCTGTCTGTCTGTCTTTCTGTCCATCCATCCTTCTATCTATCTGTCTGTCTATTTTTTTGTCCAGTTTTTTTCACTTTCAGCATTGGCCAAATGTAACTAAATGGAAGAAGCTTGGCCAGTAATAATGAATGTAGCCCTTGAATGAGAGCCCAGCCCTGATGTGTAACAGGAATTAGGTGACTGATATTGCTGCTTGCTCTCTTTCAGCCTCTAATTTTACAATACCGTACCACGTTGGGGAGGAGCTGCCTTTTTCAAACCTAACAACTCTAACAATGCAAAATGGGCCAGCTCATAGGCTCATTAAAGCAACAGAGAGGACAAGCCTCCATACTAGAAGCCCAAGCTTTGATAATGAGATGTAATTATTTACTTTGAGCTGCCTCAATTAATAATGCATGGTCTGCAACCTTGGGGAAGGGGTGCGTGGTATTTCTCTAGCAGAGCTGCCTTATGAGGGATCGTAATTGGCACGATTCTACATGAGGAAGAAGCGTACTATGATATTAATGAATTCCAGACTTTTCCTGTAGGTCTTCCACTGCAGATGCTGTAGACCTGGTCAGCTTCAATCCTGGAGGGCCACTGTTCTACAGAGTTTAGTTCCAGCCCTAATCAAATACACCTGCCTGTGATTTTCCAGTAATCCTGCAGGCTTTGATTAGCTTGTTCAGTTGTGTTTAACTGGGGATGGAGTTTAACTCTGCAGCACAGTGGCCCTCCAGGATCACAGTTGACTAGCCCTGCTATAGACCTCGGTCTATTTGCATTTACATTTGTGCATTTGGCTGTAGCCGGAATCCAAATTGACTTTCTGTGCATTCAGGATATACATTTGTTATCGAACCTGTGACTTTGTTGCTAGCACCAAGCTTAACTAGTTGAGTCCTATGTCACCTCTAATCTTCACAATTCATTTTCAACTCCGTTACACTTACACCTACACTAGCAACCGAGTGAACCCACCGGCCGTTACTATCCTCTCGAAACGCCACGTGCGCGCACCCACACGTTTCTGATGTTGCTCCCTGCGCAGATGGAAAAGAAAATCATTGCACAAGACTGTCTTCAAAATATGTGGGAAAAAGAGATTTCTTGAATCAGAGCTAAATGAATGGGCAGCGTTTCAACTGGAGTCCATCCCGAGTGTCCATTGATTTTTTTTGTGTGGAACCGAAGCTGTGTGAAATCTTGTTTGGAAATACTGATTATTCACGAGAGGATCCGCGAACAGTAAAGAGATTTCATAGCTGCACAAATGAAAGAGCACAGAGGCAATACCTTCAAATATTTCTGTCCTGTTTTCTGATCGTTTTACACATGCGTGTTTTTCTAGAAAACAAGACAGAAAATAACACTAATGTATTATATATCATTATTTATTGTATATAATATAATATGCAAATACTTATGTGAATAATTAAGTTTTATTATGTAATATATTAAAAATTTATGAATTTATATTTTATTAAAGCTGCAATCCATAACTTTTATCTCTCTGTTGCCATTTCTGTTTGAAAATTGCAGGTTCATTTACATACCTTTCATTGTGTTGAAGTCACTGGACATGACAGCTCAAATTATAAATCATTATTATAAACGTAAGATTGTGCTGAACACTGATCTGTCATGTATTTGCTCGATAACTTATTTTTGTTTATTCTGAACCCAAGAAAGTCATAAATTGCAGCTGAAAATGAAAATTAATTCATTCATATATACAGTTTATTCAGCTCAGGTAGCCATAAAGTCCTAAAAGAAGTTTTGTTTATTTAAGGTGATATTTAAGGTAATATTACTGTTCCTCATTAACAGTGTCTATCCAGCAGTCTTTCTGCAGCGCTCAGGTTTCAGAAAATACTTCCTCTGACTGAAGATCTGCCACAGAAAGAGTTATCTGATGACATCAGCGCTTTGGCTAACCTGCTGGAGACCTTACGTGACGCACCGGCGGCGCGTTGTTAGCGATTAGCATACAGTCATTTTATAGCGCTATGTGATGATGACTCCTACATCCACGGGGTGTCAACCCATCACTGCATATATTCCTCCCCTCATGTTTTGTTTATCAGTGTTTCTGCAGAAACGTCCCTTCAGGGGGTCTGCGTTCTGATTATTTCCTGCCCTACACAAGTGCGTCAGACCTTCACCGAAAAAGTCGCGGTGCAGCAGGTGAGACCGAGATGAAAATGATCTCCTTTAAGAATAATTTCTGCAGCCAGCAAACTACAGCTAGTTAAAGTGTTACTGTTGGATTTAGCGAATGTGTCATCACACCTTATTCACAAAAGCTAGCGCTGTACCGAGATTCCACAGGGTCTGGGTTCAGACATAAAACAATACGTTTTTAGCGAGAAGCAGTTTTCCTGTAAACAACGAAGGGCGAAAGTGCCGCGTGACGCAACAAAATCACAGCCAATCAGAACGTCTTGCAGACGTTTCGTTTGCACTCTTGCAGCAGGCTGTGTAGTTGAACAGCCTGAGAAATTTTGTGGAGTTTTTATGACTTGTCTAGAGGGAATCATATATATATGATGTTTTTTGAGAATCCAGTGTTTGTCAGCCTTTACAATGTAGCTTTCATTGTCTGTGTTTGATTTATAAATATTTATTGGCTCTAGAAGTTAGTTGGACAGAAGTAAACGTGTGCGTTAGAAAGCGAGTGTCTTCGGCAAACGAATGATGGAACTCAGAGCAAACTTCACTTCTCCGTGTTTGTCTGTAATCTCTCATCGCTCTTGGCAGTTGTGATTGATTAGGACAAAAATGCTTATTGCTTGTCACTTTGTCACGTCGCACCTGTCTGGGACACGATGTAGGAAAAAATGAACTCCTTCCATACTTACAGTTTATTTACACACTTATTTAAACGTTATTTACCAGCAGAAAGAACTTCACAAATACAAATTACCTCAGAAACTGCACAACCACAACAAAACAAACAGAAATCTTTCTGAGAGAATGTCTAAATTCCCCATAAACCAGTAAACAGAAACACAGCCTTCCTTCCGTTCCTACCTAACAACCCTCAGGAGAAAATAAAAGGAACAGAAATGGTGTTGGACTCACTAATTACTGGAGTGATTTTGTCTGGAGAAATATGTTTAGTGGATTTCCAAAAGTGACTAGCAAGATCGTGGCTGAGGTTCAAGTATAAAGGTCAAAACACACTTACACACTAACCAGAGACACAATGAAAATGGCACCAGTCATTTGGCTTTTGTCTTGACGTGTTATTATGCGGACAGCCAATAGGAAATCAGCTTTCTACCAATCAGGTTGGGGCTAAAAACGACACTGTGGACCAGAAAATAAACCAAAGGTGGATTTGATATTTACACCACAGTGTCAATATTAAATAAATAGCGTTTTAAACATTTTTAAGATAAAATGGCAGATAGTCTTTGCAGTCTGAAATTGTGTACTAATTATTTCATATACTTTTTGCAAAAACTGACAAATACAGTTTGATTGTTTTATTCAAAATGAACTGTTGTCACATAAGTCCCTGAAGTTAAATAGACACCCATAAATACTGTAAACAAAACACAAACGAGGGTAAATAAATGACAGCCGGGTCATGACACCACCTCTTTGGATGGCGTTAAAACGCTTGTAGTTGTCAACACGTACTTTATCCCCCTGCTTTCACAGCGAGCGTCGTTTTTAAGGCCGTTTCTGACGAAGATAATGCGCTCTTTATTAAAGATGCACATTTGATGAAATGTAAATCGGAGCCAACAAATAGGAAAATCTCGCAATAATTTACCGCGTTAATGCATTTTTGTTCTATTTCAGACCGCGGCTCACTGGATTGGTATTCAGCTCCTCTAGCTGTGCGCTATCTGACAGTGATAATGGTAAAATGGCAAATTCCCCAAGGATATTAGATAGACACGCACACGCACGAGCACACACACTGGGAGAGATGCAGCAAAATGAGTGATGTTTGAAAACCCGTGGCTGTGCGACGTGGGTGTTTTTTCTTTGTCTTTCCCACGGGTGATGCTCTTGTTGTGTTGCGGGGGTAGCTGCAGCTCTCAGATGATTGAAAAGCATCATCTAAGTCCATAAAAAACACCCTCTTTCATTTAGTCTCCCATCAGGATATGCATACCAGTGGCTTGCCAGTGTTTTGGGCTCCTGAGCCCTCGTTCGCACAAAGTCTCTGTCTTGATTCCCTTTCGGAGGAGCTTAAAATGGCTGCAGGCTCTTTTGCGTCCCTCTGCTCAGCGGCCCTTTCACATTTGTCACCGACAGCAGATTCAGTGGCACTTGTTGCAGAGAGTGGAAAAAAAAACTGCATAATGGATGGTATGCCAGAGATATCCGGGTATAAACACTCTGTGGGATTCCAAACAAGGTTGACCACTGACTGTGTTAACTACAAACTGTGGAACATCGGGAAGGCGGCTGTCTTAAAGCCTCCTGCATGTGTAATTTATTACTATTACTTGAGCGATTCAGGAAAAAGCTCAAACTTTTAGTGTTACATAACTGTGAAAGGAATAATTGTGTCACTTTTATTCTTGCAATTTGAAACCATTTTGAAAACATCTATTCTTTAATCTTTGAACCGATGTAAGCAGTATTATTGAGAAGCAGCATTTTCTGAACTTTCTGCTCTATGTAGTTCTACAGCCCCATCAGTAAAAACATTTTGTTCAGAAATTCTTTATTTTTTTAGCATGTATGACACTGGACACTGTTTAGCATTGATACCATTTAAAACTAAAATCTGTCGATACTGCAGCTGAAAGATTAAATAACTTGTTCTCATTAGAATCTTTTCATTATATTAAACCTATTAAAGTTATCTATTTAATAGATCTATATAAAATAAATATACACATACATATATATATATATATATATATATATAT
>JAZGTK010013764.1:0-14123 GCA_036877625.1 Ambastaia sidthimunki | reverse complement strand
TGCATGTCAGGACTCTGATGTTGGGTTTGACATCATGACGTTACACATTAAATAAGATGAATATCAGGATAATGTACCATGCTACTTAAAACCTCACATTGTAAGCTTACAGTGCCCACTTGAGTTTCCTACATTTATGCATTTGGCAGACACTTCTATCCAAAAAAGTCTTAACTTTCTCGCTTAACTGGAGTTAAGCCACTGAAATGAATCCAAGTAAATGTCTGCCATAGAATCTTTAAAAGTGGGTTTAAAACTGGTCCTGAAAATTGCTCTGAATTCATTTCACATTCCACAAAGGCCAAACAGTACCACATTGCTGAAAATGAATTAAATCATTTTTAAAAAGAAATGTAAGAATGTGAAGATTGTGATTTTCGAACTAACCCCTAGTTTTTAACATGTGGAATTCTAGTGAAAAGCAGTTCTACTAGTTTAAACATTTCAATACATGAATATTACTGGCGTTGTTTCCACAGAATTAACTAAACTAAATTGTCAGGTGCCAGTGCATTATAAATAAGCACCATTAATTCATTGGTTTTGTTTAACTTTAGTTCCATAAATTAAAAAAGAAAATCTTTTTGTAGTGGTGGATTACCTGAAGAAAACACAACTGCAGAGATGGTTGTGCTCTTTCCTCTTTTCCTCATGTCTTGATGAGCTGTTATCTCAGAATTATCTTTAGCAAGTCTTTAGCGTTAATTTAGTATAAGTTGATTGTCAGTATAAACCTTACACAGTTTTCAAAATGTCCTCTGTGACAATCCATAGCAGTTGGTATATGCTGTCTTGTTAAGCAGATGGTGTTGATGGTCTTGCAGCAGGTGTTTGTGGTGCTTGTCAAATGCCCAGGTTAGCTTTTCCTCTTAATAGGGAATGAATCATGATGGAAAAGGGTAACACCTCAATTTTCCCTTCTCACCCTCCCTCTTGCTAAGATTTCCTGAATTCAATAGGCTGGTGCAGAAACATGATCATCACATCCTATTGGATGGCCCAGAAACAGAATATAAGTACACAAGTTGTCATCAATTCATCTAGAGATTCTAGTTTACTATGACAAGCATACAATATGCATTGATGTTATTTTAAAGTTGTAGAGTGTAGTCTCTGTAAGCACCATTACAAGACATTTATATATAGTTGTTAAACCAACTAACCATCAGTAAAATACATACACTTTCTATGATTCACTCGACAACAAGGGTAAATCTACCAAACCAAGAAGTATAAAATGTGAAATAAACCTCTGAGATTTCCCTGTACCTACCTCAGTTTCCCATCTTCTTCTGTCGATCTAGGAATTTCTGTCGCCTGTCTAATGGAATCTCATCCAAGCTAATACCATGGTTGCTCGCCCTTTGTGACACCACAAAGAAATGATATCACTACAATCCTGTTTAGATGGTTTTCCTCTAACATTTTGTAAGTCAAATGGATTACATTTTTCTTAGGATGTACATAATGTAGTTAAGATTGTATTGGTTATTGTCTTACCCAGGAGTAAGGTCTGGCGGTACAGGTAGTGCCTTGTTGAAACCATCCCTCCCAACTAACCAGTATGTTTCTTCTACACCTTTACCCTGTTAGAGTGATGGAGAGAAAGAGAGAAATGTTCATGTGGATGTAATCGACCTTCTAGCTTTAAAGTATTGGCATGTAGCACGGTATTGCATAGCCCACGTTCCCACATGACTGTAAATGCATGTGTGTATGTGCTAGTACCTTTAATTCTGTCCTGCCCCTAGAACATATTTTGTAGCCAAGTTTGAGATCATTCAGGACATCAACAGTAGACTGGTTGACATGAATTCTGTAAGCTACAAAACAAGAAACATGAAAGATAAAAACATGAAATATAAATAAATTAACATAACACTGCATCCAATTTACTTTGTCACATAAATAAATGGAAATATTTTCAGATCAGCATTTACACATGTACAGCATATATGTAAATCACATGTACGATACTTGATATCAACCAATAGATGGCAGTATATCTCTTACTGCCAAAACTCCTGACTGAAATTGTCACTAGGACATTCTGTAACCCCTTAGTTCTCTACAGATAAAGTAATCTAGATAAATTTCATTTTAAAGGTTTCATTATAAAAGTTTCATTTTAAAGGTTTTCAGAAATGCAAGTAAAACATCTACTAATTCTACTAATCTACTAACTTAATTTGTAACAGACACTTGCTGCCCTGTTTGATTCTAATACAGTTCAAATGAACAATTTGGTACTTACTTTAAATGCATTAGCAAACTTTGATCACGTTTTTGAATGAAATGCTCTACAGGTGAAGTAAATGCTCTGAGATAAATGTGACAGAAGGTCTGATTAAAGGTGAGACAGTTCAGGGTGATAGCAGAGGCTGAGTTCTAAGAGGACATTAGCTTTAAAGCAGAATTTTCTTTCTAATTTGGCTTATACTCTTAAGAGATTACCCAGCACTCTGCACTTTAAGCCTCTGAGCTACTCACAGACATGCACTCTTTGATCAGTACACACAAAGTACAAACTACTGAGTCTTTAAACTGATCCTCAAGCAAAGACACACACATGCAACAACTTCCTGTAAATTAGATTCAAGGCCACAAATGCTTATTTTGTTATTAGGGGACACATACAGATGTATGTACATATACAAAGTTTGGTGTACTCACGCAACCCTGTGGATTCCATTCGGGAAGCTGTGTTTACTGTGTCCCCAAATAGACAGTATCGAGGCATCTTCAATCCAACTACACCAGCTACCACTGGACCTGATACACACACATACATTTTACAGCATAGGGTGCATCAGTTACAGCAGTCAGAGACTGTCAGGAATTATGTATCAGTGTGGCAGCCACACTTATGTATAGTCCATGTGAGCTGTATAACATGTTGAGTTGTGGGGTGGAGGAGAGGGCCAATGCCACCGTAAGTAATTGGATGAATGTTAATTGGATGCCGGGGATTTACATTTCACTTGTTCTTGAAATACACAGCCATCAGAAGATCGGAAGTATAAATACATTATTACATTTAGCACTTTATTCAGTTCGGTACTGTAAGACTAGACAATCTTGTAAGAAAATTAGTTTAGAGGGAAAAAACAATATGTTTGATACATCCTCATGTGACATTGCATTTAGTTTAAGGGTGTGAAGTGTTTGGAGTAACTGGGTTAGCTGCATTTTCAACCCGTTTGAATTTTCTGGCTATCGTATTTTAGCCATGTATAGGGTTAAAGAGCTTCTACAAAGGTCATTGGAGAGAAACAAATTGACAATAAATACTAAAACCATTAGACAGCTGTTGTTCAGTCCACTTTAATGTTTATCACAGCATATATTGTAAAGCAGTCATCACAATTCCAAGCAAGCCATATTTTGTGTGACTATATCTTTAGTGCTGTGTTATTCTTACCAGAATGGAGTCCAATGCGGATTTTGACTTTGACATCTGGCATATGCACCATTTTAAAAGTTCCAATGCAGTGCAGAATGTCCAGAGACATGTTGGCCATTTCTGCTGCGTGTCGGTTTCCATTGCGGTTTGGAACACCTGATGCCACCATATACGCATCACCAATAGTCTCTACCTGTTGATAAATGCCAAATGTGTTTGCTGTACATATAAACATATCATATTTAAATATACTGTATTTTAGAAATGAATCTGAAGAGTAAAAATGAATATCTTATCAAAGATATTTTTAAAAACAAAGATAATTTTCTTTTTTTTTATTTAGCTGAAATTAGAGGTTCAAAACTGGTCTGCATTAAATACTTTAAATAAATACCAAATCTGATATTATGACATCAGTTCTAAACTCCCTAATTTCCTCAACAACATTCAGTCTGAAAGTCTCATGAGTGTTTCAGTGAAACGTAACAAGGCCAGTACAAACCTTGTAGACATCGTGGATTGCAATGATTCCATCAAAGAGAGTGTAAAGGTCATTGAGGAGGTCGACCACCTCAATGGGTTCACTCAGAGCAGAGATGGTGGTAAAACCTACGATGTCACTGAAATACAGTGTTACATCTGAGAAGTGCTCTGGTTTAACTGGCTTCCCTGTCTTTAATGCCAAGGCCACAGACCTGAAGGAGTTCAAGAGAGGAAGGTGATGAACAAAATGGTGCTAAAATACAAACAATGAAATTTGAAAGAGAAACTGATCGGAGGATGTTTAAGTGGGACTCACTTGGGCAGCATTTGAGCTAGCAGAGCATCAGTTTTTTGACGCTCTACCTCTAGTTCTTCAGTCCTTTCTCGGATTAGATCCTCCAGGTTAGAGGAGTACTGCTCCAGCATCCTTAACATTGAGTCAATGATGTTTGTCTTCTTTCCCTTGTTCACATTCTTAAACTGCAGTTTAGAAAGAAAGAGGCAGAAGATAGAGTGAGATTAGATAACACCTAAAATATAATGATGGGATTAAAGTCTAAAGTATGACTAATATATTGTCAATATATTGCCAATATTGCCAATAGCAGGATCTTAAACATTGTATAAATGTCACAGCTTCAAATATAAAAAAATCTCAGTTACATCAGACAGAGTTAAAAAGTACTTTTTGTGTGTGTGTTGTGTGGCTGTTTAAAAATCTCCAAATATAGTTTTTATTACCTGTGGGTTAAGAGTGTGCAGGTGTGACATTGTATGCGTATGAGTGTGCATGTGATAAAGAGAGAGAGAAAGAACCTGTCTGAAGATCTCCTCAAATGTAAGTCGCTTGTCAGGCTCCTCACTCCAGGCCTGCTTCATAATCTGAATCACCTCCAGTGGAGCTTCTTCCAACGACACAGTAGGTCGACACAATGGAGGAGGAGTGCGCACCTTATCTATAATCTCTGCACACAGAGATACACAACTTATGTATTCGAACAACTGTAGACATCGTAGCTCAATTGATAGAGCATTGCATTATCAGAGCTGTAAGGTTATGGTTGAATGCACTGTAAGATGCTTTGGATGAAATGCCTGCCAAATTCATAAATGTAACTCTATTCGTACTGAAATCACGAATTAGGGTAAATGTAGAAAATCATGGAAAGCTCATGTGCTCTAAAACAGTATTAGCATGTTACAGTCCTCTGTTGGCTTATCACATTACTGTGGTATTGCTGTTGGTAAATAGTACATGTGGAGGTCTAACCTTCAGGAGGCATGTCCAGCATGCAGAAAGGAGCACAGCGGG
The DNA here is from genome assembly GCA_036877625.1 of Ambastaia sidthimunki. Taxonomy (NCBI): domain Eukaryota; kingdom Metazoa; phylum Chordata; class Actinopteri; order Cypriniformes; family Botiidae; genus Ambastaia; species Ambastaia sidthimunki. Next base: position 8,925 of record JAZGTK010013764.1, on the reverse strand, counting down.
AGATCACCTCCTGCATGATGATGGAAAAGCTGTATACATCAGCTGCATACGTTCCCTTCTTCTTTAGCTTCGGATCTCGTAGGATCTCTGGAGCTGTCCAAAACAGATCTGTATAAAAGAAAAGATGTTTTTTTAATATTTCATTATAGTGCTTGGAGAGGAAGCTGAGGATGTCCTCTTTAATAGAGAACTTGTGGCATGTATGAAAAAACTGTCTAAAAATGAATGTCCTCTACAGAGATCAGACATCAGTTGCTGGGTGATGGTTCTTGAGGTTATGGTTCTTATACTTGCATACCTTCAGGTTTGGTGTCCTCCATGTTGATGCTTTGAGAGTTGATGATTTCATTAAGGCCATAATCTGTAACCTTCAGAACAAACCTCCCATCAACCACACAGTTCCTTGATTTCAGGCGCCCATGAACAATCCCACGGTTATGCAAGTACTTCATTCCCTGACAGAATAGAGAAGGTACAAGGCATTGAGAGGACAGAATATACAGAAAAAGCATAACAAGATGGGAACAGGTGACACCTTTGAGGGTTCAAAATATTTTGTAACCAACAAAGTATGTCATGGGCACTTTTTAACCACTAACTGAGCTCTTTTTGATCTCCATAATGTCTCACCCTGATCAAGTCAAGAAGAAGAGAAGATTTGAACATCCAGTCTAGTCTCATTTCCTCATTGTTGAGCAGGTCCTCCAGGCTGCCTCTGGTACAGTGCTCGGTTACAATGCCAAATATGCCAGAATCCAGGAACAGGCCCAGAAACAGATTTAGATTCTCATGCCGCATGTCTCTTAACTAGAGAATAAGAAAGGTTACAAAAGGTGACAGAGAGAAATGGCAAGAAAATGAAAGTAGCGGCCTGTCCAAAACTTAATGGCCACAAATTTTACCACAGTTTACTTTTAAATGTAACTAATTTATTTTACTCATTCTTATTGTTTCTTTTACCTTAATAAAAATAGTCTGTGTGCTATCATTGATGTCCGAGACGTTTCCCTCACAGGGACATTTCTTCAGCCAAACCCAGTCGCCCTGACAACACAAAACAATATTGACACAACATATAGTTAATGAATCATCATAATACTCATTTGCAAATTACTGCTGGATGCTACTAAAATAATACACAATATAAATATGCCTGTAGCACATATACAGAGTTCACACACCTCAAAAACAGCAACGTTGGATGTTTCAGGAGTTGATGTAATGTAACTGCGACCTGTCACTGAGTGACGTGGGGTTTTAACATCTGGTTGACTTTTCATCATACTCTCCTCATTAAGTCTCTACAGAGAGAGAAAGAGGATGAGAAAGTGAGAGATATAGAGGAAAGAGAGGCAGAGAGAGAGCGCAAGAGATGTGACTTACCCTTCTGCTGAGTGTGGTGTTGATGAAGATCAGGTCATCCAGTGTCAGTATTATCTTAGTAGGGCTTCCAATTCCTCCTCCACCAAATGCTCCTAATATTCCCACCTGCCTGTGTTTCCTGCACACACACAAACACACACACACACACACACACACACACACACACACTTACTCATCTATCTAAACATTCCATAGACTTCTATTGTTTTTATACACAGCTAGTTATAAACAATAGTTAGTAGTATAGTTTAGTATAGTTTAATTCTAACCCACACTTTAACCCTAACAGAAACCTTTCTGCCATTTAAAATGTATAAAAACTTAATTTACTTTTATATTTTATAGCATAGTATATTAATTGTATATTATATCCAATTTAGTTTTTTTTAGTTATTTATTATTTTTTATAGCATTTTTACAAATAAACACATCCCCAAAAGGAGGTTTTGCTCAGATTTGTCAGGTTTTGCTGACTAAACCAGTATATGGTTAAGTAAACCTCACACACATATGCTTAATTGTACCACATGAAACTTCTTCAGTTCAGGGTGTTTTTCTAATATCTTAAGCAAGAATAACATCATACCTTATATGGAGAAAACAGGCACCTGCTCCACTGAGCAATAAACAGAATAGGAAGAGTAAGAAGAGGGTCACTCCATCCACACCTGCAAGAGGGTGATAATGTCATAAAATGTAATGTAATGAATCTCACAATCTACAATCAACTGATACAGCGCCCAGTAGCACGTCTTGCTCACCTCCACTACAAGCAATATAAGGGCTAAACCAACAGTTTGAGTCAGTGCTCGGAGACGCTCCTGCAAAATGAATAGATTTCCCCAAGTACTTTAACCCTCCATATTTTCCAAAGGTGTGTGGTGCTTCCAGGGCATGCGTACGGTGCATGTTTGACCCAGAGCCATCTGTATCCAAGACGACGTAGCGCGCCTGCATACCCTCTCCATCGGTACCCGCTGATATCAGTTGATTAAAGCCATTAAATTCGAATCCGCCCTCATTCTGAGCCAGTATTTCACCTGACACCCAACGGCCTCCACTCGCAGCTCGACTCTGCTCTACAGCCATGGCTATATAATACAGCATGTTATAGATGGTCCCAAAAAATGGAGAAACCTGTCAAGAAAGAAAAAAGAAACTTGTTAAAAAATTAAACATATGAAATCATGAGTTTAAAACTAGAATGCTATATCATTTTTTGTCTGCAATGCAATTAAGTCTCTGACCATAAGGACACTGGGATTATATACATGAATTGCTAATTTAAAAAGTTTCACACCTATATTGCGTGCTTAAATTGATAGAGCAAGTCATAACACTTTGGAAAAACAAGTTCAGACCCACTCTGTTACCTCTTCAGCTGGCGTGCTGGTGCGGATATCATAGGATTCCCGTGCGGCATTGAAGGCCTCGTAAAAGTTCTGTTCCCCTTGATCCATGGTTACTGTCAAGACCCCATCATATGCTCGTCTCAGTTTGGTGTCATTGGCCAGTATTGGATAGCTTACACCTTTATATGGCAGTGAATACAGCAGTGTGTCATATGGAATGAAAATATAGCCTCGGTCAATCATTCTCATGTCCATTGCTGAGGTCAGCAACCGATACTGTTCCTCTCCACCAATCAGAACAGAGTGCATGCACATGATGACAACTGCAGATAGAGGAATAGTACAGCATAGTACGTTAAATTTACATTGACAATTTTTAATTACTATTTATAGATTATTTCATAGAGTATTACAGATGCAAAGGTTACAGAAATGATTATGGGTAACATCAGTAATCAACCCATCAGTCAATCAGTAATAATTTCATGTAAAACCACTATTAATTGGCTGTCTGTGTTTTTAATTCTTACTTAAGTAAATGAAAGTATGTTAAAAATATAAATATAATTTAAATGTAACTCATAGAACTCACCTCTCACACGATCAGTTTCCCGTATTGCCTTTAGGGCTCGTCGGGGTCCCTCCTTGTCTGTTTCCATGGTAACAACAGTACCAACTGGCAGACCAAGAGCACGTAGGGATGCCGCAAGCTCATGCCCTGTTGCCATCCACATGTCGCTCTCCGCCGTAATGATCCCAACATGCGCCCAGCGGAAAAAACGCAGCACAGAGAAAAGCACACGAGAAGACAACGGGAGTGGACGGAGAAATGTGGGATACATTCCTTCATTCATGTTGGCCTTCAGGCAAGCCCAGGACAGGAGGCCCTTTTTCCAATTTTTGGTCAGCAGGGCAGCAGAAGTGCAGTATCCAGGGTTTGCTGGTCCAAGAAAGGCCGCACCATAACTCTCCAACTCGGCAAAGCGAGCAAGGCCTCTAGAGCTTGTGCAGTCCTCATTAATGAGTGTGTAATCATACCAGTAACCCTTGTTGATCTCAGGGTCTTTGTTGATGCGGCTGGTGGCTAGACGGGCAGCCAGGTCTGGCAGGGCTTTGGAGTACATGGGATCACAGGCCCATGGTCCTACAATGGCGATTTTAAAGGTAGAGCCCCAGGCCTCACAGGGCAAATATGACACAATGACTAGTGGAAGGAGAAGCCAATTAACCGACCAGCTGTAACTGCATAGCACTGGAGTATTAGACTGGTGGCTGACTAGACCACTGGGGTCTTTTGCTTTGTGCTTTGAGGTTTGTTGTTGTTGTCTCTCTCTGGGAGAAGATTGCGGTTGCCATCGCGGGTGGTGAGACTGGCAAAGAAAGCTAGAGTTTCTGTGGTCAGCCATTTTGAATTTATTTTTCTCTGGTCGTGTGAAATGGCAGGGACAGTAAAATAAGGTGGCACAGAGAGACGTTGTGCGTTTGATAAGGTGAATATCTTGTCAGCGACAGTATGATGGCTGATTAATCTCTCCGAAAACAACACCCAGCTCTCGTTTTGGGTTTTACCCACTGAGGGGAACTAGTCCAAAACTACTGCACAATAACCAGCCATCATTGTTTGCTTTAGCAAATATAATTTAGAGGGAGGAAAGAGGAAAGAAATAAAGAAAAAGTAAAACAGAAAAAGGCAAAGTTAGACATCATAAATGAAACATTAATATGACCTAAATAATATTTTAGTTCTTTTTACCAGTTTACCGTGTTAATGTTATATGAATATAATATAAAATTTAAATATATTTCAGCAGATGGGATGAAATCTATTTTTTCACAATAGTTTAATTAAATAAAATGACATCTATCTATTACTAGTTGTTTGCTTAACAGACCATAGTCACTTTAAGGAGCAAGTAGTTTGTTTGTCCTTCCCACTGTGATCTTAAAGATTTGATCTCTGATTCCAGGCTTTGTTCTAATCAGCTGACCAGCTTCCTCACCTGACTCATGTGCCATCTGCCTGTGAGGTTTACAGGTGGAGGTGGGGTGAAGTGTTACACTTCTTGTATCAGGCTGTCTGCCCATTCCTCATTCTCTCTCTCTCTCTCTCTCTCTCTCCATTGCTCAGCATGCAGCAAGCAGATTACAATTAAAGAGCTCTACTTTTATTAGCCAGGCCGTGATAACGTGAGGCTTAAACAATCTTAATCTTAGTCTACCTTATCTTTTAATAATATCATCACTCTGTATCTTCTAACCTCTTAATAGCTCTCTCTTATTCTTTATTCTCTGTCTTGTATTCTCTGTCTCTGTTTTGTATTCTCTGTCCATGTCTTCAACAATCCATAGAATTCCATTGTAACATTCCTTTTTCACCTGTAGGTCTGGGACATTTGGCCAGCACAGAAATAAATCAGGATTACTGAGGATTGCACGGGACCTTGCTGCCAGTCTTACACTATTCTTGTGCTGTGCTGTTCCGTGTGATATTAGATAACTGACCCACCACAGCACTTCATTTATTCAGTCCAATCTTGACAACTCAATAAGATTTCACATTATTCGGCCTTATACAATCTTTTCAAATATTTAATGCCTTGCTTGTATTTGTAATCTGGTCATTAAAGATATTAGATAAACAGACTAAAGACTTTTAAAGTAAAGTTTTTACAGTGTGTAAATCTATGTATCTTCCTTGTTAATAAGATTTCTAAATAAGTAGCATAAAATTGGAGCATGCTCTTTTAGTAGCTTTGCACCATTGAAGCATTTAAAGAGAATATCCTATTATATACCCTGTATTGTCACAATAATATTTAAATTATAGCTTTTACACATTTATGCATTTTAAAACTTTTACTGTTTGAAGTACTTTTCCTAATTTCCTGGACTTCTGCGCATGACATTTTGTGCCATATATTTAATTGGGCCTTTTGGTACTAGGAATACTATTGAAATGAAATATGTAAACTGAAACAAAAAGATTTAACAAATTCCCTTGGTTAAAAACTTGCAAACATATTCCTAAAAAATACCAAGCCATGAAATGTAAACAATCTTTGTATCCCTGCGGTAACAATCTAAGATCACAGAAAAGCTAATCCACTAATCCCTGGGATGACTCAAACAAATTTTATATCAAAAACTGCCATTTTAAATAAAGGACCATTTAAAAGACAAAACTTTGACTAACCTTGTTTGCTAATTGAGAGGCATGATGAGTGCTTGTTCCATTAGAAAATAATGGCTTTGGATGATCCAAGGCTTGACCAGAACTGTACTTCGTGAAGAACAAAATTAAAACAGTACAAAATGAAATATTTAAAGTCCAATATTAAAATGGAGAAAACATTCAGATATTCCACACAAAATAAAGGAAAATTGTCTTGTGAACATATGGTTTCTTGAAGTAAATGCAAATCCGCTTTTCTCTCTGTATTATGAGAACTTGATTTTTGGTTTGTCGTTCCTGGAAGTTAGAGGCCCTGTACTGTATTGAGTCCTGCCCCAATCTGGGGGGCCTAATGGGGAAGCCACTGGAACAAGAGCCTCTTGGTGTCCTGGATCTTACTGGAAATAGGCAGATTCACAAAGAGAGATAGCAAATGAAAAGAAACAAGCAGAGGAGAAAGGATGGGGAGGGCAGGGAATCCAAGTGGTGACTTCTTAACTGTCTTTATCTTATAATCCACACATACATGGCAAAAGGCAGTTCTTGTGTGTGAGGTTGTGGCCCAGTAACATCTATGATATTAACCTGACGTTTAAAGTGCACTATGACAAAAATAACAAAAGTAGCAAAAAAAAATTTCTTTATTTACTTTCAATCTACTTTGTTTAATTGTTTAATGCAGGGTTTTTGTACATCTATGCCTTTGGAATTCAAAAGTAACAGTGTGAAAAAGTAAACAGTTCATTTAAGGTACTTTTTATCAATTTTTTCTCTGCAAATTAAACCCCTGACATTGGCATTGTTAGCGGCATCCTCTACCAGCTAGAAACTATCTACATTTTTAAATGCTATGCTGTGACAGATCTAACAATTGATGGACATGATTGTTTAGAATTAAGCAGATGGTTTGCACAGCCTATTCAGTATAAGACCAGCAGTAAGCCAATACAGATTGTACTGATCTAAATATATCTCCCTTAATACATCACGTTTCTGCAACAAGTTTGTGGTGTTAAGCCATTAGTGTAACGTGTCCTCATGTCACATAAAAAAATCTGAAGTGTCACAGTGTCCCTCTTTCTTCTTGCTCCTCCTCCTTTCTGCCTGATCTTTCTTGAGGTTCTAAGTTTGGAATGTCCAACAGGTTAAAGGAGATTTGAGTTCCCAGAAAGCCCTAAGCCAAAATACCTTTGTTCATAGTGACAGCCCTATCACACTGTTCTCCTTTCAGTTTGTTTTACAAAAAGGTTTTACATTGTAACCTAATATTTGTAGGAGTAGAGGGTCATGTTCGAAGACCAGAGTCTAGATCATAGGTTACTTAATTGCCGTCAGAGGTGTTTTTAAAAAGAAAGAGAATGACAGAGACTTATGAAACAAGAGGCAGGGCACTGTGGGATCATTTAGTGCTTGTTTAGTGGTATAACATCAACACTTTGAAAGGTACTTCTTGACTATGCCCTTCTGGATTACCGTTGTACTTTATATGTCTAAAAAAGTAGGATTTTATAGGATTAAAGTATATGATTTATGTGGACTGGTCACCTGTCCAAGCTCTGCATTGCCCGAAGATAGCTTAAACGGGCTCCAGAACACCCTGTGACCCCAATAGGGATAAGCAGCATAAAATGGTAAAGACATAGATTTAATACAATTCTTTAAAAGGTTAAATAGGATAAAGTATAAGAATGTTGGTATTTCTGAAAGATATATTAATTAGTTGACTGAACTCTTTGGCTTGGGTAAATTTAATATTTACCCATCACTGCAGGATGGATATAACAGCTACTGAAAAACAACATCAATTGTGGCGGCATTACTACATATACAAAGGCTCCGGACAAGAAAATGCAAAAACTTCTGCTTATAGAGAAGCTCACACACTGGCTAATGATCAATTAATCACAGGCATGTGATTAGCAGCACCTGTTGCTACTTACCTACATAATTCTTGTGGAAGCAGAAAGGATTCAACTTAGTTTGTCATACAGTTTTTGTTAAATAAATAATATTATTATTTAAGTGTAATATGTTTTGTTGTTCATCTGAGGATAAATTACCCAATTTTATGACCTGCTAAAGAACTTTTTTTTATTATGTTCTGATATGTAAAACCATAGACTTAAAAGTGACATAACTGTAGTTCTGTATACATGTATATAGTACGTTTTGTAAATAAAGCTATAACATATAAATAAAAGCCTGTATACTGTTTGATGTATTAGACTGTCATTTGATCAACAATCCAGTTAAATTAATTTTTTGGCCTAACTGACACGTACAGTATTAACTGACACACATGCACTCACACACACAAAAATGTGTCTATGTCACAATAAACTGCATATGGATCTAAACAAGCCAGAGACTTCGTTACAGTCTATTACATTTTTGTATACAAATGTGCAGTATGGCTGTGGTAAATATACATAATGTACTGCAGCAATGTTTAAGGAACTGAAATATTTATTTATAGCAGGCTGGGTAAATCAAAGCAAATTTACCCAAAAGTAATTTCAGAGGTTTTATAGTAATCACTAGGCTGCATTCATATGTGCAAGATCAGAAGGCCCCCATGATGCAACCAAAATACTTGTGTGGTCATATTTACCTATTTTGCTGATTCTGGCCCTCCTCTGACTGTAATACACAAGGTTGTGTCTTGCATCTTTCAGTCAGTGTTCATCAGCCTTTTCTCTGTTCTGGAAAGTTAAAGCCTGTTAATGCCTCATACTCTCCTTTTTGTTCATCCAAGAATCAGTTAAGAGCTTGATTTATTTGTTTAATACCATATCTGTTTTTTAATGTTACAGTAGGTTTATTTGACATGATTACAGGTTTAAAATGTTACAGGTTTTAAAATGTTACAGGTTTTAAAATGCTGAATGGCAGGTTATTACATTTTAATCATCAGTTTCTGGTAAAATATAAATTAGATGTGGGCAATGTATAGATTTGAACAGAATAAAGAGAGGCAGGGCCAAGATTAGGAACAGAGGCAGTTATAAAAGGAATAAA